>KL647292.1:5239018-5262595 GCA_000727475.1 Sarcocystis neurona
TCGTCTCTCTCTCTCTCTCTCTCTCTCTCTCTATATATATATATATATATATATATATGCACGCCCAAGTGTAGCTACGTGTCTGGCTGTCGGTAACGTCGCGCTGGTATGGTAGCCAGCCACTGTTTTTCTTTCTTTAGCAGCGTTTAAACAACTTTTCCTGTGGTTTCCGTTATTTCCTAGCTTGCGTAAAGAAGCAGCCTACCACTAGGAAAACGGTTGTTTCCCCATGTAAGTGGATCTAGGGCCTCTAAATTGAACCATTCGGGAAGGGTCTTCGCAAACTTTGGCACCGACGGACTATGCAACAGAAGCTGAGCGAAGACTTTATTTTCCTGATTTCTCCTCACATCGCCGATAGATACAAGCATCGCCCGTTGGCCTGCACCAGCCGCAGCAGCAAAGAAACGCATGCAGCGGCTGCGGAATGCATGCGCAGCACGGCAGCGGAGGATCGTGCAAAGGACACGGAAGAAGAGGACGCCTTGTTGACGGTTCTTTTTTCCTCAGAAATAAGGTCGGCGCTTTTGCGCATCTGTGCAGCTGTTCTACTGCAAAAGGAGCGAACGGCAGCAGCAGAATGGGAAGACGAGACGGGCCGCAGGTGACAGAGAGACAGCAGCAGTAGCCGGGAATGAGAAACCAAAGACACTGCCGCAGCGGGGAACAAGAAGGAGAAGAAGGAGGAGAACGGGCAGGACAGATCACAGGAGAGACTCTAGAACCAAAGAGACAGATGCAATAACAAGAAGCGGGTATAAAGACTACGGAAGAAAGGGAGGAGGAAGAAAAGGAGGAGAGGAAGAGAAACAACAACAGCAGAAAACGGCACTCGTATAAAAAGAAAAGCAGGGCCAGCAGGAAGATCGTGTGACGCAGCAAGCGAGACGAGAACAACGGCAGGACCGGCAGCGTGAAACAGGCGGCTTCACCAAACACAGCTGGAGATGGAGACGCGTCGAGACAGAAGCAGCCCGAGCCAGACAGCACGGGACCCAAGAGCAGCACTGGCAGCAGCTGGCGCACGAGAGAGCGGCGCCAAAAAGCCGCAGCACCATCAGCAGCAGAAGCAGCAGAGGGCGGCACCGAGACAGGGACAGCAGCTGCAGTAGAGAGGAAGACGTCCTGTGCCGTCCAACGGCGGCAGCAGCAGCACGGACGGAAGAGACGCAGCGACAACAGTAGTAGCCGCCGAAAAGGTCGACATCAGCAGGAGCGGAAACAGGTGGCAAGGCACCACAGCAAGAAAAGTCAGCAAAGGAAATGGGTCGGGTTGCCACCTCATTTTGAGACTGCCTGCAGTAGCAGAAAATGACGAGAAGCCGTTGCAACCGCACTAGAGGCTCGAAGAGACTGCGGTGAGAAGAGGCGCCGTTGACTCTTCAAGGAAAAGGGAAAATGTGGAACTTCGGAGAACTGGCAAGAAGGTATTACTCGAAAAATAGCATCCGCAAACGGCAGTCCACTTACACCTTCTCGGGTGCGCTCCTTTCTTCTTTCTTATCTTTCTCTGAAATGTGGTCGTCTGTCCTTCCTTCTCTGTCTCTTGGATTTCGTTTCTCCACCGCTTCGTGCGTTGTCAGTTGCTTGCTCTTCCACGCTCTCGCCGTGTTCCCCTACTCTTTGTCCTGTTGATTTTGTTCTGCTGAGTTTCAAGACGCCTTTTCCTGCCGCTTCTGCGATCGCTTTTCTCACCTTTGCGTCATCTTCCCTGTGACACTTCTTTTTCAGTTCCTATCCTGTCATTTGCTCTCTTCTCCCTCTTCACTCCTCTCTTCTCCCCTCCTCTTCGCTTCGCTCTTCTCTTTTTACTGTCAAGCCTCCCCGTTATTCTCTCTTCAGCCCCGCATCATCTGCTTCCTACTCTGCGGATTCTTCAGGCGTGTCACCTGTCTTTTCTTCCTTCCCTTTCGTTTCTCGTAGTCCTTTTTTTTCTGTTCACTACTGGCCTTCACTTTTTCCTGTTCCTTTCGTCGTCTTCCCAACCATACTCTCCGACTCTCATTCGCTTCTCCTGTGTTTTGGTTTCCTTCTTTCCCAAATGTCTGTCGCATCCCCCTCGCTCATTCTTCTTCACTTGTGTGCTTCCTTTTCCGTCCTCACATTATCTGTTCTTCCTCATCTCCGATACACGCGCTGATGCTTACATCGGTTTTGTCTACTCTCTCATTTTTCTTCATAGTGGTCCTTTCTGCTTCCTCTGTTCCTCCTCCTGAATTTCCTTCTACTTTGTTGCCGCCCTCGACGAATTCCTCCAGATTGTTCTGCCTCGTCTAGTTTCTTTACCTTGTTGTTGCCCTTTCTAATCCTGCGGCATCACCTTTCTTCGCGCGTACGTACTTCCCTCCCTTGGGCTTTCTTCCTCTTCTACATCCCACCTTCTCCAGCTGCTTTGCAACCTTTCTTCCTCTTCTCTTGTTCGAGGGCCCTTTGCTGCTGTACTCCGCTTCGCTCGCTTCGACTTCGTCTTTCATCGGCTCCTATCTCCTCTTCTTGCAATCAACTTTTCTTCCCCATTACCTCTCCTCTCCCGTTGCTCACCTTCTTTGCAGACGGCTCCCCTCGTCGATGTAGGATTCGTATTATCGACGCTCAGGTGCCGGTCATCCATAAACACAACAGTAATGCGCAAGTCCTTCGTGCCGATCACATTCTTATCCGCAAGCAACGCTTCCATATCTTTGTCCACTGAGGAGACCGGCTTTATAGACACCTCCTGTGCAGCGCGCGACAGAGAACAGCGCAAAAACACGAACAGCGCGCAGCAACTGGAGTGCAGGGGCAGTCGCCGGACAAGCAGAAAACCATGCGAAGAAGAGACAGCCTCCGGTAAACTTCTCTTCAAAAGAGGATAGAAGATAGTCGGTGAGTGAAAAGCGCCCCAGAACTGAAATAACTACAACGGGCGCAAAGGCAGCGGAGAGATACGCAAGGAACTTTGTCCAGGAACAGACTAAAACTGTCGAAGGATGGAGGACTGGGCAAGACAAGAAGAGCGCAGCAGATTTGTCTTGCGCTCCCAAGGAAGCACCGACCGACAAAGATACACCTACGTTTCAAATGTACGTGTGCATATATGTATGTGTCTGTGTACGTATGCATGGACGTATGTATGCATGCACGTATGTGTGTATGCTACGTATGTATGTATGTATGAATGTATGTACATGTGTCGACATTTTGAACGGCTGAGAGAGAGCACTTCACGAGCACAGCAAGGTACGCGGGGCGAATGGGAAGCCCCAGGCTGGAAAGGCCTGAACCAGGTGGCGCGCTGAGTTCTTCGCCATTTCTAAAGAAGCCGGAGAGTCTATGGAAAGGACGCGCGCAGGATTGACGCAAGTGCACAGGGACATACATCAATATAGCAACGTCGCTTTCGTGGACAACAAGAAGAAAACTGCTACAGACGGCAAGTCACTGGCTTTCACTCTGCATGCTACCACAATTCGGCAGGGAAAAAGGCAGCTTTGAGCTGCTGAAGCTCTCCGGATCCGTCCAAGGACTTCTCCGCGGGTGTTTACGTGCACAGCTTTTCCTGTGCTGCACAAAGGACCTACACGTACGTATATAGAGAACAGATACTGATGTGCGTGGGCGCTGAACTACAGATATATATGTATATATATATATGTGAAAGAGCACGCATATGCAAGAAGGAAGAAACAGAGAGGAGAAGCAGAGAAGAGAGGAAAAGACTGAGGCTCAGGAGAATGTGGACGTTATAGAGTCTCAGGCGACGACGTGCGTTCTCTCTAGGTGTTCAAAGAGCGGATTCAGCACAATGCCGCGCTAGTGATAATTTAGCCGGCTTAAAAAAAAGCAGCTGGATAAGTGCACGAACACACAGATCTGTACCTGCGTCCTTCTTACCGATGCAAGAGAGAACATGCGTACATGTGTTTGTGTGTATCTATACATGCGCCTCCATATACCTATACACGTACGCGCACAGGCTGCTATAGATGCGGTTCACAGAGTTGGATAGAGCAAAAGAAGGACTAAATTGCATCTGCAATTCGGGAAGCAGACGAACTCCGAAATTCTCACGACACTCCCCTGGCAGAGACAGGTGCAGCCGCACAAAGCTCTTTAAGTGTACGTACATCACACACACACTTGCGACGTAAAGACAGAAGACAAAAAGCCCCAGCATATCACTGAGACAGAAATGGCATTGTTTTCGTAGGTTCCTGCTGCAATGTCGGATCAGCGCAATACCCAAGCAAAGCAAACAGTTTCTGCAGAAATTTTGTACCAGCTTGAAGTCCTCCGTGTACGGACGTGTTCAGATATATACAAATACAGACATATACACACGTAGTGTGCATATACACATATATATACATATATATATACAGAGAGAGAGATGGCTAAATGTATAAACTGAACCGTCGAGACATGCACGTCCTCCGCCCCGTCTTCATCCCTCGGCGTTAAAGTTACGGTTTTCCGTTTACGCACTCTGTGAGTGTAGAGACGGAGCAGTACCCCCAGCGACGCAGCAGCTGTCCTGCCCCTCTGTACTCGACAGGGGGAGGGGTCTACAAGATTGTGGGCCAAGAACTCTGCTCCTGCAAGAAGCGAATATGCAGCCTATCTTTTTCCTTGAAGCTCCCAGACCGCAGTGAAAAATTACACTCGCATACGTGTCAGCTCGTATACCTCCACAGATCAATCTATGCGTAAACGTATGTACCTGTCTGCGCAAAGAGATATCAATTTGTATATACGTATATCCATGTGTCCTATGTACACATATGTGGACATACAGTTCTTCGTGTACTGTGTAGTGAAATCCGTATAGGCTCGCAGATGCAACAGAGAGGAAGGAGGGCCAGAGTCACGAGGCTGTTACGCTGATTGACCGGTCCAAATCTATAGTCGCCTCGCGACGGTCTTGCTGTTTCTACCTCCCTTGCACTTGTCCCTCCAGTATCACTAGCTTACCTGCTTACGCGGCTGCTCTTACTTCTGCTGCTATCGTTCTTGCCACTTCCGTGTTGCTGCTTTTGCAAGATAGATGTCGACACGCATAGCTGCACATGCGAACGGGTAAGAAACTGTACAGCGAGTTGCTTATATGGACGCCTTTACGAATGTATATATGTAGACCAATCGACAGGGTAACAGAGTCACGCGTGGTTTTTCGAGAGGGTTGCCCGTTTCCGGTCACATACACGTGAACGTAGTCGGACCATCAGACACCGCGATACTGCTGCATGTAGTGTAAACAAATGTACTCGGGTACTAGTCTACGTATACGTGTATACACACGTCGAGGCATACGCTTCTATGTCGCTTCATCCACACTAGGGCAGACGTACGGCCACCACACCTCTGAGCACATCCATACACTTAAGTTTGTACGTGCGCACCTACATACAGACGCATACATCTATATTTATGTATATATGTATTTATGTGTAGAGATACAAAATATGTGTATACAGGCATATACAAGTGTGAATACAAGCGTACCAGGTTGACAGGTGAGTTGAGCGGCTGCTGGAGAGCTGCGCAGCATTCTAGACAGGAGTGGTCAGACGAAAAACTAAAGTTTCTGCTCTTGACACTGCTGCGTCGGCCGCGGCCTCTTGTACAGCTCGCGCTGCTTCTGCTGCTTTCTTCGGCTGCCAAGACGTTGCAAAGCATGTTACTGTCTATATATATTTGTGTCTGCGCACGGCGCCCCTCTTCGAAATGCGTGTTGCCAGCCTGAGAGTTTAGTATTTCCCTTGACATCGTTTGCGTAGAAAGCTGCTCAGCTCTGCACTAGCCCCTCAACTCGCCTGTTAACCTGATATGATTGTATTCACACTTCTGTATGCATATATACATACCTATACATCTATCTACATATATATATATATACGAATGCATATGAATGTTAGGTGCACGTGTACAAACGTAAGTGTATGGACGTGCGCAGAGATGTGGTGGCCGTAAATCCGTCCTAGTGTGGATGACGCGACGTAGACGCGTAGGCCTCGACGGGTGTATACACGTATACGTAGACTTACGCCCGAGTACACTTCCATACGTACATGTCCGTACACGTATGCATATGTACTACTTATGTATGTGGACACGTGAGTATATATCTATAGAGAAAGACACCTGGAAACATGCGTACGTGTATGCGCATGTATGCACAGGTATAAGTATGAAGCGTCCACGCAGATTTGTGTCTACGTTGGTTCACGCACAAAACGAAAAACTGGCATACACACATATACATACATATACATACATGTGTATTCATACGGCGAGTGACACAAATGTATGTGTTCATCCACCTATATATGTATACACGAACGGATAACGTGCTGGGAGCCCACGCGTGCGGCTGTCTTGTAAAGAGACGCTACACACAGCGGGTCTTTTCCTGTACCTGTCAAACAGCTCCCCCTTGCGTAGATTTTCGATTTTCGCGATTTTCCCTCTCACCCGAGGAGAATAATAACCGGCGGAGAAGGAGAAGCTGCCGCCGCGAGTGCTGCTAGCGGAGTGCGTGAGTGTATCACTTGTGTTACCTGCGCAGTTACATTGGCGGTTGGTAGGATGAGGCTCTCGTTTAGCAGGAGAACTTGGTCGGGCGTAGCCGCTAAAAGTATAGTGGCCTCGGCGCTGAGGCGTTGGTTTACGTCATCTTGTCGTTCTTCCCTTTTAGTTTCCCTCTCACCGTAAGCGTAGAACATGTACAGCTGGGGAGCAAAAAGAAGGCCAACGACGAGAAGCACCCAGCCCACCGCAGCGCCAATCTTGCAGATATTACGCACAGCGGTGAAGCTCGGGCTGTTGCTGTTGCCGATTCTGCGGCTGTCGCGGTTGTTGCTGCTCGAATAACTGGTGATGACTCTACTGCAGCAGATGCTTCTGCTGCCGCAGCAGCTTCTGCTGTTGTCATCGCGGGTGGCTGTGCTGTTGCTCATGTTGTGATACCTCGTATGTATGCTCTTACTGATGAAATACCTGCTTAGTGCGTTGCTGTTCCTTGTGCAAACGCCAATCCTAGCCGTGTAGAAGCATCCGATGCGTTTCCGGCTGCTACTGTTGCAGGTCATGTGGCCGTCAGTGGCAGGGGGGTGAAGCTTTTTGCTGGCTCTGTTGCACGTTTTCCGCGTGCTGCGCTTGCACTGTTTGTTGTAGTCACTTCGTCCAGCAATGAAATCCGTCGGGAGGCTGCCTTCTGACCGCTGTTGCCCCGTCAACAGAAACTCACGTTTGGCCGCTCTAGCACATATTCAGAGAAAGCCCAGAAGAACTGAGAAGCTGCGGCACGAAACAGAGACACTGGCAAGTGATTTTTTGAGTTACTTTGCTTAAAGACGCACGCCCACCCATATGGTGTTGACTGTGTAGCGGTATACCTTCGGCGACAGTTGAATGATAGTAATGTCGCTGGCATTCATCACTTATCCTGCTACTGCGTGCGCACAGACAACACGAAGGACAAGTCGTTAGTTTCTTCTTGGTAATCTTCTGCCTCGAGCACTACTGCGTCGTGACCTGTTAGAAAAGGCACAATGAAGACCTTAATCCGAACCGACGAGGAAATGTTGCTATTAGTTGTAGATTTGATTAAGATACGGAGCCCCGTCAACCAGCTTTTGTCGGCAAGAATGCAGCCCGACGACTGAAGCCATTTCACACAAACGGCTGTGTAGCTTACAACAGACTCGGGAGATTCAGACACAGTGTAAGAAAAGCAGCCCCTCTGTCCACCAAGAGAGATTCAAAGTGTTTACGCTGTCGGCGACGCCGGTACACTGCAGAGGGAAGAGATGCGCTCCAGAGGACAAACGTCGTTGCTGCGTGTTCGTACGGTACGCAGTACGAAGTAGCGAGGACGTGTGAAGCAGTGAGCACCCAACTAGATCCACTTCTATGTTACGGCAGCACAGGAGAGAGAACGAGAAGCGAACCCTGCCCTCTGTTGTCGAGATGTTCGCGACTTTGGCAACCACTCCTACTGGGGGGATACTCTGTGAGAGTTCTCATTTTGTTAGCCTGCAGCTGCCGACAAGTATGCACTGCAGTGTCCTGTACCGGAGGAACATCGGTCTTACGCAGGTTTCATCGATGCTGGAGGAAGAGAGCTCGAGGAAAGGAAAAGCGCTGCAATAGCGAGAAATATCCTGCCTACAACGTAAGGACAAGTCGGCAAGTGTATGAGTTGGAGGAAGGGAAAACCACTGCAATAGAGAGAAATATCCCGCCAGACGCAAGGGTAACAGGGGGTACGAGCGTTAAGGTGTGTGTGTGCCTGTGCCAACTTTGCAGGCGCCATGGCGGCGGTCCGGCAGCTGGTGCTGCAGTGATTTCCAGATGCCTTAGCCCACCTACAGCTGCTGGAGCCCCAGGTGGCTAGCCGCGCCCGATGCCCGGGGAAGGCAGTACGAGGCAGCTAAGCAAGCAGCCTTAGAAGGAGGATGCATGGATAAGCATCCGTTCTCTTTTTTCAACTAAAATGAGTTGTTCTACAGTTTATGAAGGGGATAGAAGAGTATGGAGTGTACAGGCTACAAGAGCGACTGGATAGAACTGCACGTTAGCGTGCGGCAGTTGGTCGATGCCGGCGTCAACACAGGCCTCTGCCCCCTGATGTACATGGGAACATTTTTTGTTAGTGGATGTGAGAACAACGTGTAGTAAGCAGCACAGCATGTTCAAGCAGACTGTCGTATACGAAAAGGAAAGAGATGTAGGCTCTGACACGAAGCAGACCGTAGGTACTTCCTGTGTGCGAATCGGAGGAGGGTATTTGTTGAATTTTATGTAGAATGTGGAGAGGCAGAGATTAGGAAAACGCGATAAATAACGTGTCCATACCCGTCTCAGATGTACCGGTGTGAAAGGGCATTTATAGATTACTCCACACTTGTAGACATGCTCATAGAGAGGGCGGCAAACGGATAGGTGACTTTGTGGATGGCGGGGAGACGCGCTGATCATCATCGGAGACACTCACCAATTGGTAAACATACTACCTTCGTGCTCTCCTGTATACGTTTCATAGATGTACACTATGCACACGTGTGGTTTGTGTGGGAACCACTGGGCTGCAGAGGATGATGTCAGGGGGCAGAAAATCTGCATGGGGATCAAACAGCGCCCATTCTTCCTCAAGAGTGTTCTGACTAGACAAGCTCGCAATAATGAGAGACCACCTCTGCGATTTTGGTACGGCATCTCATGACGCAAATACGTGCAACTGGAAGGAGGAAAGCCGCTGTGTGTGTGGTGCAGAACCCTATTATTCCGTCCGCGGGGAAGAGGAAACGAGAGAGAGGAGAGACAGCAAGAAAGGGGCGTCCTGCATACCAGTCGTAGCAGTGACACAGCAGTGAAACAAGAGTCGTGTGCTCCGGAGGAGGTGAAGGGTTTTGGAGTTGCTATACCGAGATGTCGTTTTTCTTGAAGTAAACACATGTCATAAAAACAGCGCAGACACGAACCTGCGTACCCGTACCTTGGTAACTGGATATTTATGACACTCCACTTCACTCTCCATCCAATGTATACGTGCACACATGTGACTTTCAGCTGGCCTTTTCCTTCCTCTCCGTACGTCTGTGGACGCACACGCACGTAAGGATACGAAAGTACTCG
Source organism: Sarcocystis neurona (assembly GCA_000727475.1). Taxonomy (NCBI): domain Eukaryota; phylum Apicomplexa; class Conoidasida; order Eucoccidiorida; family Sarcocystidae; genus Sarcocystis; species Sarcocystis neurona. The sequence continues at coordinate 5,248,634 of KL647292.1, forward strand.
GGAGTGTATATTCGTGCGCATCTGCACTGGGCGTCACTCTACACATGTCTGTAGTTCTACGTGCGCTCATAACGGCATACGAATGTATACGACTTTACGCCGACCCATCCACGTATTGACGCACGAGATACGCGCGGTGTAGGGCGTGCGTGCGTACAGAGAAGAACCGAAACGCTTTTAACAGCGTGTTGTACGCTTGTGTACAGGAAGGGTAAGACCTCGATTCAGAGCACCCGTGCCCGTTTTTTCCAATCAAGGCTTGTTTTCTGTGAAAGTGTGTTTTTGCGTGCTTCATGCTAAAGTAAGAAAGGCTTCGCCATTGCGTCCCCTTCGGAGATCAGTTAATGGCATTGCTATCTCTAGTCACACGCTCATTTGCCCCACGTGTATGCATAAGGATGTATATAAACATTTACGGACAGCTTCATAGCTACTCCACGTACACCTCTACGCACCCACACATACACACGCATATACAAGTGTCTGCTTCCTCTTGTGCCTCTGTGTAAACCTATGCCTAGTTGTCGACGTTTGTAGCCAGAAATTTATAAACACACTACATACAAAAAATGACATCTCCGTGAGTGTCAGTACACGTGGGCATCCTAGGTAATATACCCGCCTCTCAGAGTGTGCTTTTTCTCTTGACACCGCATCACTTCTTGTGCACGCGGGTAATCATTCCGCATGTATACGTGTGTTTTTGTCGTCAACGTCGCGTCTTATATGTCGGTGCCGATTCTCTCGTTCTGCTGCCTCCGACAGCAAGCGACGGACAAGAACCGCCACGCCGCTCCTTGGAGTAGAACGTTGGTACCGATCGTCCATCGAGTACAAGAGAGACGCACGGAGACTCTCTCTCTCTCCAGCTCCTTGTCAAGCCGGAGCGTTCTACCGAGTACTACAGAGACAGAGGGAGACTCTTAACACCGTAGCCACGTGCAGAGGCTGTCAAATAGACAAGTGCTAGGAGAGGTGACCAAACGCATGACCTGTATGTATGTGCAACTGTGTCCAAACGTAATCCCTGAGCGCATGAGCGTGCCTGCCGTGCAAAGAGCGCAGTTCAAACTTTGCGAACGCGCCGTCCCCGCTCCTCTTTACTGAGGAAGAAACAAGTCAGTGGCTGTGTATCACCCTGATGCGCACCGGTAGACGTACGCAAGCATGGATACACACATAGCGAAAGATACACCTATATTGATATGAGACTCCACAGGCACCTACACACAATAATATACGTAGTACGCGCATCAACAACATGGTAAAGAACTGAACGAATCCGCGTGAACTAGCGCGAATTACGTCTTCGAGAAGCCTGCCGTGGTGGGTGGCTCAGACAAAACTTCCCCCCCGGCACACCGCGACGGTGAAACACTGCTTCCACCTGCAGCAGGACGAGCTGCTTCTTTTAAAGTAGAACTGGGCGACGGCACTGCTGCTTGTGGATTCGCAGGAGTCCCGCTAGGGAACTTTCCCGCTTCTGCTACGACAACACCAGACGCAACAGCCGCGGGAGAGACACCACCAGCAGCAGACGCGCAGGCACCGGCAGCAACAGACGCAGGAGCAGCAGCAGATGCAGGAGCACCGCCAGCAGACGCAGGAGCGGCAGCCACTGGAGCTCGCGCAGCAGAAACAGCAGCAGCGGACGCAGGTGTAGCGTGAACAACCGCCGGGGGAGGGGGATCCTCGCGGGCTGCAGCAGCAGGTGCGGCAGCCATACCCGCGCCAGCAGAAGTAGCAGCAAAGATTCCTTCAGGAGCGCCCAAAGAGGGAGAAGGAGCAGCACGGCGGCGCAACTGCGCATGCCACACGATGGCACCGGTTCGCTTCTCTAACAACAGCTTCGCCGGCTGTGTCTGACTTTTCGGGACCTACGGCCACAGTAAAGCAGCACCGGAGCAGTAGGGGTAAATCAGCAACAGAAGTAGCAGAAGCTACAGCGGCGCCTACACCATATACACGCTATTCTACCACAACAGCTGAACACACTCACACCTATATGTACGTGTGGACACGTATGCGTTTACATATATATTATGTAGATGTAGAGAGAGGGAGAGAGGGACGATTTCGGTGTCTGCAACAGCAGACGCAGCACCGGCAGCAGAAACAGCATGCAGCAGATTTACGAGGCAGCAAGCAGCAGCAGCACGGACATTCGGTCGTAGCTGCAGCAGCAACAGTGACAAGAACGGCCACTCCAGCAACTCCTGCTGCTGTCCAACAGTCTTCATCTGCGCACACACACACGTAGAGACAGCCCCGTTCCTTGCGACTCGTGGGCACCAATAGGAAACAAGCAGCATCAGTAGCAGGAAAGGAGCAAGCAGCATCAGCCGCCGCGGAAGTGGCAGCAAGTCGTCGCAGCAGGAGAGGCAGAACGTCCTACCACCGGGAATCGCAGTTGCCTCGCTGCTGTTGCTGCAGTTGCCTCGCTGCTGTTGCTGCAGTTGCCTCGCTGCTGTTGCTGCAGTTGCTTCGCTGCTGCTGCTGTTGTCTGCTGCTGTTGCTGCAGTTGCCTTGTTGCCGTTGCTGCAGTTGCCTTGCCGCTGCTGCTGCTGTCTGCTGCTGTTGCCTGCTGCTGTCGCTGCTGTCGGCTTGCTGCGGTTGTATCTTCATACCTTCACAACGGTCAACTGATTTCTTGGCAGCGCCGCGCTGTCGAAGTACATGTCTGGATACTGTCTCCTGTAATGCTGCAGCACGCGCAGAAGAAACACACACACACACACATAGAGCAGCAGCAACAGCAACGCTACGTAGTGGCAGAGTAGCACTACCAGCAGCACGCTAGACACAGGAGGAGGTCCCGCCCGCAGTCGCCTCCGACAGCGGCAGCAGCAAAGACGCGCAGAGGAGAAACCAAAAGCAAGTGAGAAGCGCGACAACTATTCCGTGCAACGGAGCAGGAGAACAGCAGCAGCAGCGCATTGCAGCCGCCGCAGGTCATGTGCAGGAGCAGCAGCAGTAGGACAGCTTCAGCTGCTCCGGTAGCAGCGGAGCATTTTTTGCAGCAGCGGCAGCGGGACAGGCCCAGCAGAGCAGGACACACCTTCAGCACAGTCTAGGGAGATCGGCTGCGGCTGTAGAATCGCTGCCGCGGCGGGAAGACGGTGCCGGCGCCAACACACATACAAGCAGGAGTACAGCGTAGTAGGTAATATTTTTCGAAGCTGCCGTTACGTTGCTGCTGGTGCTGCTGAAACACTTCTACCCGTCACGTGTAGCGGTGCTGCTGCTACGACTGCTGCCTGTCTCACGCAGCCACTGTAGCTGCTTCTGCCGCTACGGTCGTGGCTGATACGCCTTAAGCGGTCGCTACCGTTATTTTCCTGCTCCTTCTACGGCTGTTGTGGCGCTCTCCACGCTATGTGCTTCTCGTGCTGCTGTAGGCTTCTTACTGGTGCCGCCGTGTTGCCGCTGTTGCTGTCGATACCGCTGTTGCTGCCGTTGCTGCTGCTGCGACGGGTGCTGTTGATGCTCCTCCTCCTCCTGCTGTTGCTGCTTCTTCTGTAGCTGCTGCTGTAGCTGCTGCTGCTGTTGCTGCTGCTGCTGTTGCTGCTGCTGCTGTTGCTGCTGCTGCTGTTGCTGGTGCTGTTGCACGGATACCTTGAGGAGTGTGAGAGGCAGCGGGGGGTCAAAGCCATCGGGGAGACGCTCCCACGTCGCAGAAAATGGATTGAAGAAGGCGCGCACTAGCGGCTCTCCGCGGAAGTCCCCGTCGACGAACGCGTCATCCAAACTGCCGAAGTCGCAGCAGCAGCAGAGCCGCAGCGCAGCAGGAACAGCAACACAGCGCAGGTCCAGCAGCACCAGTTGAAGCAGAGCGTCAGCGCAGCGCCCAGGACAGTAGGAGGAGAGCCAGCGGGAGACAAGAATCAACGCGAAAGCAGCAGCGCAGCAGCAATGATAAAACCGACCGCAGTCCAACAGCAAATACAGCGACAGCGGCACTGGTGTGTTGCAGACGCTGTAACTTCATCGTCGCAGAGAGAGGGAAGAACGGCAGCAGCGGAGCACTACCAGGCGCGGCAGCACAGTCGCAGCAGCACCATGTGCGCGTAGCAACTGCCCCGCAGTCCTGCGGCTGCAGCACCGGAGCGCCCGCAACGAAAGAGCAGCAGATAGCCAGCGTCCGCAGGATGTCAACAGCAGCAGCAGTTGTTTTGCAGCAGGAGAACCGCGCAGCAGCGCAGCAGCGCGCCCGCTGTGAATGAGACTGGTGCGTACGCATCAGCCGAATGACGCGGCAGCCGGGCTGCTGCCGCACATGCAAGAGCTTTTCATGTGACGCTCACGTCTCATAAGACGCAGCAGCACGGCAGCAGCCGAGTTGCCCACAGCCAACCACGCAGCACCAGAAGAACGCACCTTGACCGGCAGAGGAACTCCACATAAACAGCGGCATGGAATAACAAAGGAGACGAGAAAATGCGTCAAAACAAGTACCCGGATGTGAGCCGCTGAGACACTCTGCAGAAGAAGACACGGTTATGGCGATGGATCCAAGGCCACACATATGCGCGTTCACGTACACTGAGCAGCATGCGCATACATAGCCATACGCGCACGTGCACACATACGTACGTTTACATACATATATATACAGTTGTCGTTCGACGTCTTCGTATTTAAAAGTGTACAAGTCCACCGTTGAATGAGAGATATGAACCGGCTCGAATACGTCGAAGCCCGCGGGCGCACGTGCACCTACTGGCGCCCCCTAAGTACGGGCGAGTCTCCCTCCGCGTGGCTACACGTCAACCAGCAAGTTGACCATATTCTCACATATGTATGTGGATGCACACTTTCGTGTAAATTTTTGCTGCATGCAGGTAATATATGTACGCGAATATACACAAATTTATGGAGGGACGCACGTCGACGCAACTGCAAGTATATTGACTGCGCGCGGACGTGTGTGTATACCTCGCGCGCTCAGATAATGAGTGACACGTCTTCCTCAGTTTCCTGGCGTGCGTCTACATATTCCACTTCCCGTTTCTTCAACAGAAAGGAGGCCAAAACACACGCCGGCACGGCAGGCGTCAAGAGAAGTCCTCACAAGTACATCTCTCGGGGGAGAAAAGGACGGTCTACCTGCTGCGCACACACCTGTGTGTATCGGCATATACATATATATATTTATGTCTTCCTATATGCAGTACATACAACACACCTATCTGCATACACACATACACGCGTATGTATGTCTACTGGTGTATGGGGCTCTCTCTCTCCCTTTCTACGGACAACGTGTGAACAGCTCTCTGCCCTGCGTACGACCATCGCTCCTGACAGCTGCGTTGCTCCACACTGCAACGAGGCTCATGCCGCACACGCAGAAACGCCGATGCATCTGTCCAAGGGGACCGACTTGGTCCACAGGCATGTGCTGCAGACATATTGTAGTCCAGGTGAAGCATATCAAGATATACACTCGTCTGTACTAGAAGAACACACGGACCCACGGGTGCACGCTGCGCAGGAGGACGGTCCGTAACAGGAGGACACACAAGCGCGTGTCCATATATATACATACATCTCCTTTTGTATTTAGTAGAGGATATTTCTGTAGAGATGAGGGCAACTGTTCTCTTTCTGTTGAAATGAAGGGGCAACGTACGAGTCTCCTGCGTCCGGGTTTTCTTTTACTTTCAAACTGAAGTAGCGGGCAACGCCGAAGATAGCAGCAGAGGCCACCCCCAGCATTACTCCCTGCAGCAGGAGACACAAGCAGGTGAGCTGCAGCACCATGTGCAGCACGGCTTCACCCAGTCATTGACAGCGGCAGCGGGAGCAGCGCGCGTCGCCGGACAGCAGAGCAAGCGCAACATGCTTCTCACCAGCAGCAATAGCAGCAGCAGCACTACATACGGGGACAACGGCCGCAGCAGCAGAGGCAGCTTCACTGAAGAGAAGCAACAGCAGCAGCAGCCTCACGGGCGGTGGCACCACAGCGCCGCGACCACCCACAGCAGCTGATCTCGCTGTTAGACAGATAGCAACGGCAGCAGGCGCACCCAGCGGCAGCAGCAAGCGTCTACGCTCAGGTGGCAGCAGCAGCTGTGGCGGCCACATGCGGCAACAGCAGCATGACTGTCAGAAGGCAGCAGCGGCAGCACACACACACACAGAGGTGTAGAGCGTAGCTCGAGGATGAGCAGCAGCAACGCAGATGTGTTCGCAACAGCAGCAGGACGACCAGACTGCAGCAGCAGGAGCCGGATCCACACGCACAGAGAGTGGGTGAGCACGCAGAGACGCCTCGTACATCCCGCAGCCGGTGATGTACCGGGCTTCACGTGCCGTGCTACGAAAGGGAGACTGCATGCACTGCTGCAGACACGTCAACACGCATGAGCCGGCAACAAACGCAGCAGTGCAGATACATGAACAGCTCCTGCGGCTGCGGTCCGCTACTGCAGCTGCTGCTGCTGCGGCTCGCTGCTGCTGCTGCGATCTGTTGCTGCTGCTGCTGCTACGGTCTGTTGCTGCTGCTCTGCTGCGGTCTGTTGCTGCTGCTCTGCTACGGTCTGTTGCTGCTGCTCCGACCTGAAGCGACGCGAGGCATGAAGGCCCGCCCAGGACCGTACACATTTCAACAGCACCATGCGTTATCAGTCTGTGGCTAGCCGCGTTCTCCCTTGCAGAGATGCAAATCCTTTGTCGTACGCTACATCCACGTACACATATGCGCACACACACTTCGATACAGAGAGAGAGAAGCGGAGAAAAGAACACGAGGACGGGGGAAGAGACAGAAAGAGATACAGAGAGAGACAAAGAGGTACAGACTCCTCTTCGTAAAAAAGACATGTATGGCCTACACGCATGTGTGTGTATAAAATACAAGTACAGCCCGAGGTTGTGTCCCACGTATATATCTATATATGCATGTGGTGCCTTTACCCTGATGAATGAACGCAGCACAATGCGGACATACACATGTATATATATATATATGTGTATTCACACACGCTCAAGTACCTCTGTGTATGCGGCAACATATACAGCGTCGTTTCGTCTTCACCAACGCAGATCCACGCACACATACGTACACTTACACATCTATACATCTATATGACATACACATACACGCGTGCACGTGGCGACGCGGTGGTGACGCTTACAGGCGGAAAGGTGCCCGAAGGACGAAGGTCATTGCGTATTCCAGCAGCGTAGCGCCGATATCTCTCCCGGCGAGCCTCTGCAGCAGCAGCAGCGAGAAGAGAGAGGAGCGACAACAGCTTGGCGTGCAGCAAGAGCTTCCACAGCAGCTACCGAGAACAACGAATGCAGCCGAAACACACACACAGCTCCGCAGCGACAGCTAGAACAGCAACCGCAGCGAGCCGCGGTCCTGCAGATGCAGCAGCAGCAACAGCAGCAGCAGCTACAGCTGGCCAGTAAACGTGGCAGAACCAGCCGTAGCTGGAGGACCAGCAGAAGCAACGACAGCAGAGTCACAGCACCTGGAACAGCAGCATCGCCAGCAGAAGCAGGGGATACTGTACGAAACACCGACTCCTTTTCTGCAGACACCGCGTAGCAAGTATCACATAGAAAGCCTGCATGACATCCACACAGCGTGCAGCAAGTCTGGACACACCATATAGGCGTCTACCAGCAGCAGCAGCACCACCACCACCACAGATGCCGCGGAAACAGCCTTCGCTGCATATGGCGGCAGATGCGTAACCAGCACCTCGTGCAACAACAGAACGAGCTCCTGAAGCAGCAGCAGCAGCAATAAACGCAGCTGCCGCAGTCTCCGGAGAGGCACAGGCATCCACCGCAGCAGTGCAGTGAGTTCGGCAGCAGCACCTGCACGGCACGGCGAGACACGACGGGATTCAGCACCTGCTGCATCAATCTGCGTGGCGCGTCCTCAGCACCAGCGGCGCCTGAGTCTCCAGCAGCAACAGCACGTCGGGCGTTGCTACAGTCGATAAGAGCGGGAGAATGTATGCGACACGTACGCCGGGAAGCACTGCAATCTCGCACAGCAACTGCAGCAGCTGCACCTCTGCAGCAGCGAAGGCGCACAGACGATAACGGCAGCAGCAGATTCTTGATAAGCATTACCGACTGCTGCAGCGGCAACAGTGCCCTGCGGTGTGTACAGCAGCAGCAGACTCTTGATAAGCATTGCCGACTGCTACAAGGGCAACGTCCTGCGTTGTGTATAGGCGCCGGGCGTGTGCTGCAGCAACTGCTACCGAGTGCGAGCCGACGTCTTCGCAGCCGCGACGGCAGCCATGACCCCCTTCCCTACTGAAGTAATGAGACGCTGGCGTCCACCTCCTTGCTGCAATGGAAACCGCTGCTGCAGAATGACCCCCGGCTGCTGCTGCTGCTACGGTGAACGCGCTCCCCGCCCCGTCGTATTTTTGTAGCTACGGTGCACCCTGCCATCTGCGAGCGGTAAAGCCGTTCGTTCTCCCTGCAACCCCGCTGCTACTGTCGCTTTTGCAGCAGCTACGCTGTCGCTGCTGTGTGGAACGTACACCTTGTTGTCCTCAAGTGTGCTACGTACATCTCCTTTTCACGTGTACGTACACTTCATCTTTCCATGCACATACCTACCCTTCCGCTTCAGGCACCTCGAGATACACACACACATACGTGATGGCGGCCTTGCCGGCCTGCGCTGCGCCTGCCGGCATATCTGCTGCTCTACCTTCCGAGGCGCCTCCACTGCTGCTGCTGCGGTGGCTTGCATTGTTGCTGCGTTTGTCGCTGCTGCACGTGCTGCCGCCGAAAGTCTCGCGGCTGCGACTGCGACCTCTGCCGCTGCTGCTGCAGGACTGCGACTACGGAGTCGTCTCACCTCGCTCTTCTTCTGTTTCAAACTCGGGCTCCCAGGGGATGCTGTACGAAAGACCGGCTTCTTCTCTGGAGACGTCGGGCCGCAGGTATCACACAGGAGAAAGCCAGAAACATACCTATGCAACGTGCAACAAGTCTGTACACACCCCACACATGTGTCTATCGTAGCAAAAGAGCGTACACAGAGAGAGAGAACGAGAGGCTGGGTGTGCGACAGAGGGGGGAAGGGTCGCAGGAGAAGAAATATATGTTCGTATAAATAGATAAAGTCCACGGGGCGGGAGGGGCGGGGAGGGCATACACCGGTGTAGAAATGCATGCACATGTGTACGTGCTTCCGGATACGTATGTCAACGCATGTACACCTACGCGTGCATACGGGCATATGCATACATATTAGCATGCATATGAACACATATATACATATATATATGTAGATACTGGCAGATATGTATAGGAAGTGCAGACCAAAGGAGATGCATGCAACAGTGAAAGTGCTTCGGAAAGAGAAAAAAGCTGGGAGAGACGCAGCCTCGGACATACATGCAGAGGAGGATAGAAAAGGAAGACAGTCCCAACAGACGGATTATCTTCTCACATACACACACATACAAATAAACACACCTGCACCCACCGACCTAGTGCCACCCACAGACGGAGGTCGCGTGTTTTACTTCTTTCTATGGGCTGCACGTGTGTACGTGTATACACTTGAATTCGTTTCTGAGTACAAATATCTTCTTCTATATATATACATATACATATATATATATATATGTCTCTCTCATTGTGCACGTATATCTGACGACACGTGCCTCCGTCTATGTTTTTGTTCCGCCACAAATGCACACCCAACCGCTCCGTCTCTGCGTCACTTTCTCTCTGTGCTCAGACCCGCAAAGCAATCCAGACGGTCCATCATTTTCTCTGTACATGTGGCGACCTTTCTCCCTGAATATGCGTATGTGGAGGATACTACTACAATCTTCTTCTCTCGCTGCGTACGTCTCTACTACGTGCGTACATATACGGGGCTGGACGTATGCACATGTACGGACCCGTCCGTGCATGCACCCTGCAACACGCGTACACACACACGTACTGAGACAGACATACCTGGGTGGGCTAACTTGCAGGAAGAGGGACGCACAAAGAGACGCGCGCAGCTGCCCTCGTCCACACGTGCAGACGCTTCAGCGACGGGGAAATGGCTTTGCAAAGTCGCGCAGAAGAGAAACCCCCCGAAGCGAAACACGAGGAGACGTGCAGGTACGAGCAAGGCAAAAAGAGAAGGCACAACGCCTAGGATCGCGCGCCTGTGCCGAGACACTGTCTCTCCTTCTCCGTCACGTGCAGCGGCACTGCCCGCATACACACACGCACCCCCCACGTGCCACCCCCACGTGCGTCTTCCTCGCATATATATAAATATATATATGTATGTATATGTAGATAGACGGACACAATATAGGGAGATATACTCACGCTCTTAGACAGGGAGACACCGCGAGAGAGACAGAGAGAGACGGAGACGGAGAACGACTGAGCCACGCAAAGGGAAGGCGAGACGGGAAGGCGAGAGACGCGTGTGGCCCTTCGGGTGACCGGTAAAAATGCTTGCCGAAGTCTAATTATGTAGACACACATGCAGCTGGATACACAAGTCTGCACCGGGGTGAGTCAGTCTGCCTACAAACGTGCGTCTCCACCTACACCCGGGCTACACAAGACAGGATTGAAACACTTATCTCTCCATAGACACCTGTGTACACGTACAAATCAGGGAGAAACGTACATACATATATATAAGAGGAACATTAATATATGTAGATATATACATACATAGGCAATATATATATATATATATATATATAGATAGATCTATATATGTAGATATAGAGATACATATATATAGATATATATAGATATATATGGAGAGAGGGAAATATAGATATATATATATATGAGGTAGTAACATACACAGACGTATGCGTGACGTGCGTGACGTATGCGTGGAATATATATGTATATATATATATATATGAGTGGCAAATACGAAGTTATATACACACCCGTGAGGCATACTACCATTGTTAGGTACAGTACAGGAAAATCTGTACGTGCGTGAACAAATATATTCCGCTTTTCCCTGTATTAACGAAGAATATGTTAAAGAGAGATGCACGAGGCAGATGACGAGGTACGAAGCAATACCTGTCGAGCTGCTCGTCATGACGACTGCGTGACGTCGGGTCCTTGAGCACCGCATACGCCTGCTGCACCTCTTGCAACTTTTCTGCCGCTTTCTGCAGCAGCAAGTACCACACAGACACTTGCTGCCCGTCTCCCTCACTACCGAAGAAACCACACACACCCCTCACTTTACTGCGTCCATGTACCAGAAGGAGCAGTACACGCGCGGCGCCGCCTGCAAACGTATATGTATCGGTATATACACGTAATATGGATATAAATACGTACATACAAACATATCTGTGTCTGCTACATACATACATATGTCCGTGTATATATATGTGTATAGCAGACACAGCTTGGAAGATGTAGACACGGCCTATAGCTCTGTATGCGTACCGATGGCGTAGCGCAGTGTACACACGGCACAGCGCAGTGGGCAGACAGGGCCTGCGGGGCTGCAGACGAGGCGGCGCCTTAACGATGGCATGCCACCGCTGCACCTGCAGGTCTACAAGTTGAGGTGGCTGCATGTCCTGGCTAGTCGCAGTAGGGACGCCCTCTCAACGTCTCCACTACCCCGCTGCTGACGCCCTCGGGGGTGTCTCTGCCGCATGCAGATAGACACAGCCGTCCATTGCGGCGCGCGCGGCTGCCCGCTGCTCAGCGCGTGACGGAGCCCCGCACGTCTTTCAGCGGCAGCTGGCAGACAAGACTTCCTGCGCGCGCGTGCCCGGCCGCGCATGCAGGGAAGAGGGACACACAAATTACGCCGCTTTCGATAAAGACGCTTCACCCAGGCATCCCGCGACCACACAAATATGTGGAAGTTAAGAAACGGAGGTTCCTCCCCTCTCACCTGCTGCTCGCTCGGGTTCTGGTCTGGGTGGTAGCTCTTCACCAACGCCACGTACGCCTGAAGGGAAAGAAACAGTCTTGCTGCAGCCCCATATATATAGTAGCTATACACCTTGTCCCACACACATATACATATATATACACTAGTTATACCTATACGTCGCAGATTTACATTATACATATATATATATGCACATGTAGCGCATACAGAAGTATACACAGCTATACGCACATATGTGTATGTTCACGTATCCATATATATATAGAGAGAGAGAGGTGGGCGCGTATATGCGTATAGGCGTATACAGAGGAGCCGTGGCTGCTGGGGAGACTCGCTCTGCGGGGGAATGCAGGACGATGGAAGTACGTTACGAGACAGATGCTGTCGAGAGTAATCCACGAGTCCTGTGCGGGGCCGCTGCGCGCAGCAGCACCTCATACAACTGCAGGTCCACAACCTGCAAAAACGAAGACGCGCCTCCGTACACTGCCAGCAGTACACATATACACACACATACCTACACATATATATGTGCATGTGTATATACATACAGATGGATAGACATGTCGGTATGCATGAACGTGTCTCTTTAAATATATAATATATACGTATTTGTACAGGCGTACACATGCAGAGGGCGGATGCACGTACGTGTATACATGTGTGTCTTGGGCAAAAACAGTATGCGTGAAAAAATTTCGCGGGAAAACAGGACGAGAGGTGGAAAGTTCCTTTCTAACACGAAGACTCAACAGAGATGCCAGCTCCGCTTGTGCGTTCCGCGGTGTACGTACACCGCATAACCCCCTGGTGACAAGCGTACGCAGTACACAAATCCGCCCACGCATGCATCGAGCCATTGTCCCACACACATGAATTCTAGTGCGTCTTCTCTATCTCTAGAAATACAGATACACGGCTACATATATATATAAATACAGAGGAGACTGACTTATATATAGGGCACATAAAACATACCGAGATACAGACATATACATATATATATATATATATATATGAAAGAGAAATACTATACATATAATGCGTATAGGCTCACGCATGAGGGCTGCAGTGGACACGACACAGTCAAAAGCAAACGCATATATATATGGACATACAAAACATAAAAGTGCAAATACATATATACATATATATATATATATATATATATGCACGTGGTATATATATGCACACCGTCATCCCCATATATATATATATATATTATACGGATAGAAATGCGAGTGTACATGTATATTTATATATGTATATATATATAGGGTAGTGGTATTTATGTGCACACTGTAATACCCATATATATATGTATATATATATAAATTATATGTATAGAAATGCGAGTGTACATATATATATATATATACATATAGGGGTGTGGCATATATATGCACACTGTCATGCTTACATACATATGCATATGTGTATGTACGTGCTTGTGTGTCTTCAGTATATGTATATTGATGTAGCAACGTGAATGACTACAAACGCGTCGCGAAAACAGTCGTGTATGTATTGCACTTATCAAAGAAAACTATCTTGAAAAATTGCATGCACGTACAGAATCTATTCTAGCTGCTTTAGAAAGACGTCAATAGTTGAAGAGAGGACCACAAATCCCTGCATGCGAGAATTCTTACTTTTTTGATTTCGGCAAGAGTTGCCGTACGTTGGATTCCGAGGACGCGGTAGTAGTTCGGGGAAGACGAACTCCTGCTGCTTCCCCTGCTGCTGCGATCCTCCCACGTCTGCTGCCACCGCTGCTGCTGCTGCTTCTCTTCGTCGAAACGGCGCTGTCGCTGCCGGTGCTGCTCCGTGCTGTGCATGCCGTCAAAAAACGCCTTCCGCGCTGACGCCTGCCGCTGCTGCTGCGCGGCTGCTGCAGTCGCACGCCGCCGCTCCTCCACAACATTCCAAAATCCGAACCCACGCTGACCCCACACTCCTCCCACGGCTCTGCTGCTGCACATAACGCCGCACCTGCTGCGGTTACTGCTGCTGCCCAACCTGTTGCTGCCACCGAAACGGATGCCGCTGCTGCTGCTGCCGGTGTGGCTGCT
>KL647292.1:5267087-5286238 GCA_000727475.1 Sarcocystis neurona
ATATATATGTACGGACTACTGCGTTGTAGGACAACGCAGTGTGAGTGCCGTGAAACGGTGTGAGAACAGCCGCGACACCGCAGCGGCTTAGGAACGCGGCAACAATACGACTGAAAGCAGCACAGGAGGCATCAGCAGTACGTACGATTGGCAACACAGCAGCAGCAGCCACCGCAGCAGCGAGGGCGACACCTCTGGACGGGGAGAGGTCCGCTATGTCTGCGCTTTACGACACTCTCACTGCATTGTCCTACAATGCAGTAGTCCGTACATACGTATATATATATGTATATTTTTTGGTGTGTAAATATAGGGATGGTACTGATCTAGTGACACTACCAAACAAACACAGAACACCACAAATGACAATACTGTATCCATACGACACATCCATAGGTCCAAAAGGGCCAGTTAAACTCGCTTGGTTAAGTGTACATATATTGATTTTATGTTTAGTGTGTGGAGGTCGCGTACGGCTACATGCACACCTATTTAAGGAGTGTAGACTGTATGTACACGTACTACATATGGTGTGCGTGTACATATATATATATATATACATACATATATATATATATATATATGGCAACTGTATTGTATATACGGATTATATGTATAGGGCACTGGAGAATTTCAAATCAATCAACAGATGAGGACCACCACAGACGGGCGTTTATAGGAGGTAGTATCCAGTTGCACATATAATCTTCAATGTACCTGCATATATATATATATATATATATATATATACATATATAAATATCGACATATGCACGTACACTTCGAAGGACACACTTGCAAATACGTCACGAAGAAATCACTCGGCAGAAGTAATAGCAAATTCAAGAGTATACACGTCCATGTAGGCATCTACATGTAGAAAAGGTCTCTACCCGCACAAATAATTGCCATAGCACCTCATACACGTATATATATATATATATATGTACACGAGCGCCCATGCATTTACATCGCAGGTGCGCATGTATTGATTTCACTGAAATATAGAGTTGTACCAAAACTTGTTCCAGCACACTATCAACGTACAAAGCAAATCCCTGTTACGCGCGAAGTAACACAGCTCACGCGAATACACAGGTAGATCAATATGAAAGTGTATACTGCATGCATATATACATATAGACCAACACATGCATCATAGGATAGAACCAGGCCGATATATCTAGGAAAACGGATACACGGGAGAGTTAATCAGCTGTCAAGAATAACAGCTTTGATACATATATATATATATATATTTGTATATACATTGTATTTGTCTGTGTACACGGTGTATTCATAGTGGCTCGAATACTCTAACAAGGTAACGCTTCACGTAGATACATACACGTATTTTTTAATGTACGTGCACACACATTTGCGACATTTACAACAATACGAATATTTACCTGAACACCCTCAATGCAGGTTGCAAAACTTGAAGAACTGTTGCTGCTGGTGCCTCTCAACAGTTCACAAAAAGAATATGATAATCTTGTTGGACGCGAGTGTGGCGCTCGTGTCCTCAGTGGAGGCGCGGTACAAGTCGCGCTTTGCTTGCGACATTCTTTAACTCAGGTTTCCTAATGGTGCTAGTGCGCTAGTTCTCAGAAACACACTGTGTAGATTATGCTGGGGTAGTGATTGTTCGACGGACGCTTCTTCCTTGCAGTAGCTGCTGCCACCACCTTCAGCGCCTATGCAGTGATAACTCTCCAGTTCGATTCATAGTTCTTCACAACAGCTTTCTGTCCCACTCCAGCCTCTCGCTGCTTTTCTGGCGGCTGCTCTGCTGGTACTGCACCTAAAGGTTGTTGCTGCCTTCCTATTTCCTCGCGAATGCTACTGTGCTTTCGCTGCTTCTGCTGTCAAACTGCTGTTGCTGTAGCCGGCGCTGCTGCTGCCGCCGCGATCATGCAGCCGAGCTTCAGGAGCGGCAGTCGTAGGGGCGGGCTGATCACACAGACGGAAGACAGGCACACGCACTAAAAGAAAAGACACTTATTGTGTTGCACCTATTTGTCCTGCTTCAGACCTCGGTGGTGCCAAGCGGCTGGGCTGCAATTCTTTCTCTATACGTTTCGACGGGTCCTGCTGATGCCCTGTCTGTCACACTTGCCTGTGTATGCCCCTGTTGGTGGGGCCATCGCAGGCGTACGGTTCTCTCTGCCTGATAGTGATGCTAAAAGAGTAACTGCGGCTTGTGTTGCTCGTGGAAGAGTGGCTGTCGTTCGTGTGACTGTTATGTCAGTTGCTGAGCTTCCGAATAATCTCAACTTCTGCCACTACTGATGCTGTTTCTGTCGATGAGTTTGCTGCTGCCACCTCTGCAGTACTTGTTTACGGTACTGGTACTCGTAGGTGCTGCTCTGGATCGTCCTTCTTGTGAATCTCTTCCCGCTACTGCACCTCTACCGGTGCTGCTCCTGCGGGTGCTGCGACGTCTGTTGGTATCTTTGCTGTGGCAAAAGACGGCATTCCCACACATGCTGAAGATCTTTTCAGGGACTCTCTTCGCCTGTTGTTGCAGCTCCCTGTGTTATCTGGAAGACAGAGGACAGGCAGGGTTTCTTTACAAGGAATGAGTAGGATGTCTTTCCAGCACAGCATTATCACACCGCGGAAATGGCCACTTCGTGTGTTCTAAACTGCCACGTTGCTGTATTACGAGTGTCAATGCAACAGAAGGCGACAATACCTTTGTGCGCGGCCAGTACACATAATGTTTTGTTGAACAGCGGAAAGAAGTTCTCCCGCACATCGGCGTAGGGAGACACGAGGAGTGAGGGAAAATTGGGCCGCGCCGGCTGCATTACCTAATCAAACTGGACTTCACAACATTCGAGATAAATTAACACTCTACTAGGCAAATGCCGAAGCAGTGGGGGCTTTGCACACGCAAGATAAGGCGGAGCCAATAGGTGCACCTTAGCGTACACGCGTGTGCCTGTGTGCCCTTTTACTCCAAATGAAAAACGTTTACGAATGAATTCATGAAGACTTCGACGGGTAGGAGTAGCTTTCCCGTATACATACATGTATATATATGTATATATGTGCTGCTTCTCTGCACTCTAGACAGAAGGGTAGTGACACCCAACTGGACGGTCCGGCTCTCTGTAATGAACAGACGCTGCTGGATGCTGACGTCCATTTCTGCCAAAGTGTATGTGAAGGTCATTCAATGGCGTGGGTGAGATACATAGTGAATCCTAACCAAGTGACCAGCAGGATCTCTAGTGAATGTCAGCCTCATACACCCGGACACTTCTAAGTGGAAAGGACCCTTACGCTTCCAGTCGCGGGATACGGTTTTTTCCCATGCTCGTCAACAGGTGGTAATCACACTGCGGATTTCTCGTGAGCTGACGTGTATTATTCTTTGATTTCACTGAACTGCGCACACACAAACATGCCCTCCTACGCCGGGTACGGGCAGGCAAAGGGAAAGAGAATAAGGTGGACTTCGGCGGCTTCTGCTTAAGGGCTGCACACGGCTGGTTTGGATTCACGTTATACACCTCACACATGCGTGGTACTGCGTTCCTGATGCTTTGTGGTTATTCATATTTGATACAGTGTATTTGTACGTTTCACACTGGCGCACACGGCGAGATGATGCGGCGTACAGACGTGGACTTACAGGGACTCAGTCACGTGCAGGTACACGCGTACAAGCGCGTACCTCCGGGTTGCTGACGTCGCTGACAAACGGTTTTTCTGACAGAAACTGTCCAATCTATGGCAAGTGCCGTGATGGATAGTTTAGCGTGCAACTGCTTGACTTCACAGTGGGCACTCAGTATGCCGGAGTGACCGACCGACTAACGCGCGAAGACAGCAGCGAAGAGACCTGCAGTAGGCGCGTCATGGATTTAAAAGGGCCTGACCTATGATATACGCTATATGTTAGGCGTGTGTAAGTGTGTAGTTCTGCCTGTTTCGGGGATGCGTCCCACCAAAGCGTGCACAGAGTCGTAGTGGATTCCTCTCTACAATCGGAATTTGTGGGCGGCAGGCACACGGCCCTTTACATCTGCACGTGAATTCAAGAATGACGTGATACTTCGTGAAAAGCAGCAGGGCGTCTAGTGACCCTTTTGAGTGGGACGGAAGTGGTCGTGTCGCTGCACGCACACTTGTACGACAACAGGACCTATCCATAAAGTGGTCTTGCACGCGGTCTACGTCAGCTGCATAGATAAATTGCAGAACACGAATGTCCCTATATACCGATTCAGATACACCGGATCGAATGTTTGAATATGGCGTGCCGCGGACCGACTATCTACAAGTAGAATCGTCTAGAGCACGTTAGAGAGCTGCAGGTGCCTGCCACATTCGTATACACACGTGCGTGTGTCATGCACAGGGACGATGCCGTGGCTGCCTCTGCCTGGCATTCGACCAGTTGTACATACAGGTTCGTGCATGTAATGTATACACACATATGCTACTCGCACGTACTATATGTTCCCTAAACACACGTGACTGTGTTCTCGTTTTTTGTGGGCGTATGAAATATCGATTGACGCGGGAAGCACGTCACACTGCCCTAGAGACGTAGCCGCATAAAGAATAACAAAAATATGATTGTGTATCTGCGGGTCTTGCACGCGCCTTCGTACGAAGCCAGTGCCCTCTCCAGGCTTGCTGTTGAAGGGCATATACAAATGGCTACTACGTGTCGGTCGTTATACAGGTCCACTACCTGCGCAGCCGTACACATACACGCATATATATATATATACGTAGAGATACATATATGTACACCGGCCCCGACATACACATTCTCCTGCGCAGGGACATCAACACCTGTCTACATACGTAGGTGTGTCGATCGACGTATGCAGGCCGAGCAGGTTGGACGCGACATTACTTGAAAGTGGAAAATTCTTCCTCTAAGATTTATTATTCGGGCCGACGTACAACCCACTACAGTCGTTACTTCACCACCTCTTTCCACCAGTAAATGCTAAAGAGGGCACGTGCCGCACGCATGCGACGAAGACTGTCCACACATCTGCTGCGCACATACGCCTACTTACATACACTCACGTGCATGCATTAATTTCTCGGTACAGACGCAAGCATCTATGTCTGCGTACACAGTCATACACGCATACACAAATATATATATATATATAGGCGGAAGTAGTCAAAACAGCTGGTGTATCCGAAGATGTCCGACTGTGCGCACAAGTCTGCAATGCGATGGCACGCATGCACTGGCAGGCTGCCAACGATTCGAGCTGCCCCCGCAGGCGAATGCTACTGTCGTGCACCTGCGGCGGCGTATTTCTGGAGGCTGTGATTTGATTAAGCTTGTCACACCTTTGCGTACTTCTTTACATGTGGCGCAGCCCTGTGTGCGGAGGACAAACCTCCGGCCAGTGACTCTGAGCAAACGTAGACCTCCTTGTCGCAGCCGTTGAAGCACAACGGAGAGACGCCCCAAGCATCAGGTGTATGTGCTGCACGTGTGAATACGTAAAAATTCATTACATCTCTAGAACTGCACGTATGCGACCACAGGCGCATTGCAAGATACGAATTTTCAGCGAGTCCCTCCACCCTATATATACACGTATAAACATGTATATATACGTACATATAAAACTTCTATTTGCGTACACACATAAAACATGAAGGACGCTGCTGTATTACCGTCCTACATATATACATATATATACATGTAGTGCACCCGCGAAGATTCCACGGTAGACTGGGTCCACGTACACATATATATATATATATATATATTTATACGTAAAAAGTATGAATACATCACATCAACATATACGCACATATACGTACTGGATAGAAGGACACATAGTAGACGCGTAGGTGTAAAGACGAGATACGTATATTTATATATAAGTGAAAATGCGAAGATACTCATAAACAGGCAGAGAGAGAAAAGACGGGCGAGAGAGCGTCTCGAGAAGCGAAGAGAGACGTAGTTCCCCAACGAAGAACAGCAGCCTGTCCGTTGCTTCTCGGCAGATACCGTCGTGTATATATTATGTGGAGAGGAGTACACAGAGGTACACACGCATCTATATCTATGCATGCACGTGGGTATACATATACATATATATATATATATATGTTGGAAAAGTCGCCCACACATAACACATATACGCACACGTCCACACGTCCACACACACACACACACACAAAAGCAAAGACAGACGTATCTGTTGTACGCGTAGGCTCACACATATACGTACACGTGCAGATCCATGGGCGCACGTACACATATACATATATACATATGTAGATACACGTACAAACAAAGAGGGAGGAGGGGTGAGTCTCCCACGTATATATGTAAGTACATTTGCTTCCAAATATTTATAAATATCGACACACGTAGATGCGAGCACGGAAGCGATGCGACTGGACAACTGGAAAAAAACGCTATCTCTTTCTACGCAGCCTGTCGACGACCCGCCAATCGACGACCCGCCAAAAGAGGAAGCTCCAGCTGCCCGGTGGGACACGAAGGGCCTCTCTGCGAGAAGCAGAGGGAGAGCCGTGCAGCTCAGAACTGCACCTCTGTGCTTCCGACACAAAGACGCGGGCGCCTGCGCGCGCGCGTGGTCATCCACGCAGCTTATATTCGACAAAGCGTCGATGTTGTATGCACATATTAAACGTTCACTAGACCTACACGCCTAAGCAGGGTGTGGTGGTACGTCTCGACACACGAATGTATATATATACATGTCTTCGTGGAAACGCCTTCTCGTATGCATCCAAATCTTGGTGTATATATATATATATATATACATATGTGTATACATGTATGTGGATAGGTGTCTAGGTAGAGACGCCTTCTCGTATGCAGCCAGGTCTTTCATACATTCACGACGCGGTCTGCCCTGTGCGGCGACACGTCCTCGCGTATGGCAGATATATCTGTGTATTTCTCTTTCTTTGATTTACAAATGCTCTGGGTTTTGCGCCTTCGCCCAGCATTAAAAGAGGGAGACCGGAAAATACATGAGGCACCAGACCTTTGCATGCAGGCGCATACACCTGTGTGTATCCGCATGAAGCCACCACAGTAGAACAGAAACTATCTTTCTCCACCGAAAGATTTCCCCAAGCGCAGAGGCACAACCTAGACAAACAGACATACACATTTATTCACGAAAATATACACATAAATATACAGAGATATACTGTGTATGTGTGTACATAAATATATATATATATATATGTATATGTGTGTATGTATCCACTCATATATACACACACAGAAATATTACTACAGAGACGTCGAGACACGTGAAAACTAATCCACAGACCGAAGACAGGTAGACACACACACACATACAGACATACATACATACACAGATATAGACATCTATAAACGGACACATACTGGCACACACGTATATACATACGTATACGCCACAAACATGCGCACATATGGATCGACACATGTGTGGGGAGATACGAAACGAACCAGACACACATACATAAAACGTCCAGATAAGAATACTTCGCTAGTGACTGACAAAGACGCAGAGACAGAAAGAGAAATGTATCGAGAGAAAGCAGCATGAACGCGGTCACTTCTCGGCCTCGCGGTTCCACTGCCACACGCAGACGACGCTGTCTTCTCCGCATGTGAAGAAGAAGTCATCGCTCGCGTATTTTATAATTTTGACGTCACCATCTTCGTGAGCCGTCAGGTGCCCCAGTTCTGCAAAAACCCCACACACATTCATACACACATCGTGCCCCGCGTCTCATTTGTTCTGCGTGCGGACATGCTTCTGCTGTTGCTACTGCTACCGCCTTCCCGTAGTTGTCCCACTGTCCCTGCTATGCCGCTGCTGCAACGGTGTTGTCCGAACGCAGTGCCGCTGCTTCTCCTGCTGCTGTTGTCCTGCTGTCGCTCTCATGCTGTAGTTGCTGCCGATATTTCGCTGGGCTCTCTGGGGCTGTCATGCTGCTGTTCTGCTACGGCTGCACTGCTGTTCTGCTCTTGCTTCACTGCTGCTGCTCGTGTTGCGCCGCCGCTCCTATTATTGGTACTATAATGGTGTTGTTGCTTCTCTACTGCTCGGCTGTGTTACCGTCGCTGCTGTGCTGCTGCTGCTGTTGTGCTGCTATCCCTCCGCTCCTGCCATTGCCATGCAGTTGCTGCTGCTTCTATACTACTGCTCCTGGCGCAGGTGTCTCGGATGCCGTGCCACCGCTGCTGCTGCGGTACCGCTGCGGCTGCGCTGCCGCTGCTGCTGCGCTACAGCTGTTGCTGCGCTACCGCTGCTGCTGCGCTACCGGTGTCGCTGTCCTGCTGCCGTTCCTGTGCTGTTCCGCCGCCGTTCTGCTGTTGTTCTGCTGCTGTTCTGCTTCTGCGGCTGTGCTGTTCCGCTGCTGCGCTGCTGCTGTTGCCGTACTCCTCTGCTGCTGTTCTGTTGCTGGTGTGCTGCTTTTCGGGTGCTCTTCCGCTGAGTCGTTGTTTGCGTCTGTTACCTTCGAACTGCGGTAGCCGCAGCGCGTGAAGTGCGCCGTCTGCGCCGCCGTACATCAAAATCGGCCCATCGGGAGAGAGCAGCCCTGCATGTATCGGGAAGCAAAGGCGGTACAAAGCAAGGAAACACACGCATGCGTGTGCCTCTCATACACATGCGTCTATCTACATATATGTGTGCGTTCATGTATAGTGCACACATTTTCCACCCATCGTTTCACCACCAGCTACTCTCTACTTTACACGTACCCCTACAAAAACATACGTAGTTCATCTCAGAAAAGTTCAGTAGTGTGAGTGTCTCTGTCTACACATGTGTGCAGGTTTCTACAGACACAGAGACGCCATATACTCTTGCGGAAAGGTGGAAGAACCGAAGAGCCATCCCACAAATTAACCATAGACCCCTTCCTCAGCAGCACCGGCTTGCTACGTCGCATGGACGATAGAGAGACGGATCTCATATACTGTCAGCAGGAATGTAGACGGCTCGGTGGAATATTTTGTTCTTTGTCCACCCTGGCCAACACCTATAGGAGACCCCCTTCGTCAGCAACAGCTGTCTCACAACGTCGACGGTCCCCTTCTCTGCACCGCGGTGCTGTCTATCTCTCTCTCGATGTGCGTCCGGTGAATCACCTCCGTCTACATACATACCTCTGCTAATGCGATGCGGCATACAACCTACAGGAAGCGGCTGACTTATATGGTGCTTCCGCTTGAAGAGGCGCATGCATCTGTCGAAGGCGACCAAGTCCACACGTGCGTGTGTCTACACCGGTTCATGTGAACTGCAGCGGTCAACGCCTTGCCGCAGCCCCACAGCATGCCGCAGCAGCCCGCAGCACCAGAAGGCCGAGCTGCCAAAACTTGTGCCAGCAACCTTCCTCACATGTGTGTATGTCCTTCACCGAATAGTGGAGTCCGTGTGCATGCGCAAGCAATCGAGCTACATACACACATACATATCAAATGTGTACACAGACGTACGTGTCTTTCTCTACATATGCATGTATACATATATATAGACGCATGTGTGCTTTCCGTCTCTCTCGTTGACTTCCCATAGGTGTATATATGAATATATGTAAATGTGGACTTCGACCTCATCAAACGGAAACTCGGTTGGTGGTGTTGCGTAACAATGTTCACGCCCTACGGAGATCATACGGCGATGTGTGTATGCGCACTTGTCTCTCCACACAGAAAGACAGGCGTACTGCTACACATATATACACATATATATACATGCACACATATGTAGCACAATGTTATGTACATATAGACATGTATATGGCTGGTTCAATGCAGACAACAACTAAACTTGTGTATATATAGATGTTAGTGTACCTTCGATAACAAGTGCCACGTTCGAGTGCGGATCACCCCGTCCCGCTGCGGGCTGTCTGAACGTACACTCACCAAATACGAGACCTCTGCGGCCAGTTCTCTTCCCCTTCAAGTTCGTCATATGCACAGATACACATACATACACACGTCCACACATACGTCGGTGTCTACAGATCGCAAAAACACGTGCGCACACGGAGTTAAAGAAAACAAGCCGGTGCGGATGCCAACACAAACGTCAAGAAGAGAGGAGGACGGACGAAAGGAACCTACAAACCGAGGATTAGCGCATAGACAAACACAGAGACACGTCTCCTACACGAAACGTGTGACGCACTCCCCTACCTTCCATAGTCGAAAGATATTGACCTTCGAAGCGGAAGAGCTCCTCGCCCTCCGCGCTGAACGCTTTGATGACGCCAGAACTAAAGCCCACCAGCATGTTCATTTCATATGCAACAAGCGCCTGCAGCAGCAGCAGCAATTAACAGGAAGGTCAGAATGCTGCAGATGTCCTTTTTGCACGTATCGAGAGATCGAAGAAGAAGAAACACACAACGGGGAGACATACACACAGACAGAGCGTAAATATGTACAGCAGACGTGCAGACACACAGACGCGTACATGCGTACACGTACACAACCACACGCACACACATACAAATACACACACATGTATGTGCTCATCTACATATATGCATATACATATATATATATATATATGAAAACAACACATAAACGCACGCAAGCGTATACATATATATATATATATATATATGTATGCATGTATATCCTTAACTACATATATATATACATATATACTTAACAATATATATATATATATATATACTTAGCTACATACTTACATGTATACGCAGACTTACGCAGCGTTACATGTATCCGCGTACACGCGTCCGCATACACACATACACACACATACAAATACATACACACGTATGTGCTTATATACCTATATACATATATATATATATATACATATGTATGTATATTCTTAGCTACATATATATATATATATATGTATAGATATATATATATATATATATACTTAACTACATACTTACATGTATACGCAGACTTACGCAGTGTTACATGTGTCCGCGTACACGCGTCCGCATACACACGTACACACACACACACATACACAGAAATATTACATGTATATATATATATATACATATATATATATATATATAAATATACACGCGTATACACACACGTGCCTAACAGTACATGCATATGCACACACGTGTATCTACATATATGTGTATCTGTATCCAGGACCAAAACTATATCAGGCAGTGCGTAGACGTGTATATGCCTGTATACACATGCACCACCACACGAACATGTATACATATATATATATATATATGCATGTGTATTTGTTTTAGGGACCACAAGTATATCAGGCGGTGTGTGGATGTGTATGCGTGTGCGTATACACGTACCACCACAGTCCTTCAGTGACTCTCGCTGACGCCAAAACATACACAAATATGTACACGCGATGCCTGAACGGAGACAGACGTGTATACGTGCATATACATATATATACACACCAATATGCAATCTACAAGGGAACCCTGGATAACGCAGTATATCTGTAATGTACGTACATACATTATATATATATATGTACACGAATACACAGTCTATATGGGGAACCTGGGTAGAGCTATCCGCATTCACATAATATATATATACATATATATATATATAGATACGTATACACATGTACATGATTACGCTGTGTGTATGGGAAGCTTGGTAGGAGCTCAATGCATACACAGAATATATATATATATATATGTATGTATATACGTGTACACGAAGACACTATCTGTAGGGAAATCTGATAGGAGCAATATGTATAGACATTATATATTATATAGATCTACACGTATATACCTGATGACACTGTCTGTACGAGAAACCTGGGTGGAGCTACACCCACACAAGTAGCATATATATATATATATATATACATATATATATATATAGAGAGAGAGAGAGAGAGATCTGGAGAATGAATTCGTACGCGCAAATGGAGACACACAGACGTATGATGAGATGGAAGCCACCAGCAGAATGAAGAGACAAATGTGAAGAAGCGAAC
The DNA here is from genome assembly GCA_000727475.1 of Sarcocystis neurona. NCBI lineage: Eukaryota > Apicomplexa > Conoidasida > Eucoccidiorida > Sarcocystidae > Sarcocystis > Sarcocystis neurona. The sequence continues at coordinate 5,279,066 of KL647292.1, forward strand.
GCGAGGTGGAAAGGTCCGCGTCTTTTTTGTCAACGCTGGCCGCGTTGTGCTGTCAGCAGCTCTACCCACACGGACGCACCCTTCTAAAAATAGCGCCTTCCACACGTCATTACACGCTCCTACGTAAACATATATATATATATATGTATGTGGGGAGACATATGTATTCATACCCATCAAGATAGGTGTATAGCAGGCCAGCTAAACATGGGGTATTAGCGCCGCTTCCATGGATATATATACGGGCACATATATACACGTGTGTATATGTATATATGAATCGGTGGCAGTGAGATGTAGGAAGTGGAGAGCGACTGGTTTTCGCCTGCGGCTGCTGCTGCAACATTCTGCCGTACAACACGTACACACATCCTTGTAGACACGCACGTCCCCCCACGGAAAGGCAGACACGCGAAGTCCACGCTTCTTCTCATAAACTTTCTCACATCCCCTGCACCTATAACGAAGGCACAGACATACATACATGGATATGTGCATATACAAAGGATCACACATAGGGCGGACAAGATGGAAACTCACCAAGACAAGAGGAATACTTCCTTGGGGTTTTGTGTCTTCGATGTTGATAGTGCGTCGCACCGTTAGCGCTGCTGCGTCGAGAATGTTTAACGCGATGCCTCCGACCCACAGCAGCCTGCACCACACCCACATACGCTTCACTTGGGACGTTTCTACGCTTTTCACCGCTCGACCGACTACCTTTGCCTGCGGCTGCTGCTGCTGTCACCCAGCGTTTGTCGACACCTGCTGTTTTCGTCTTCTACAGGCTGTCTTGACGTGTCTCTCCACAAGCGCACACACACACACATACACCTGCAACAAGACAGCTTTCTCCGTCCACCACCCAGTCGCTGCTGCCTTTCTCCACATACATATATATACATATACATTTGTAAACACAGAGACACTTATATCCACGTATACGTACACATAAAGAGACATCTGTGTACCTGTGAGGACCGGTCGGCTGACGATACCACCACCCACAGGACGGATGACGCGTACGCAGCAGCAGCGCGCAGCAAGCAACGCAAACGTGTGCAGTTCATTTTCTCGCCGAGGCCCGACCCCCACGCACAGATGTGTCCTCGCAGGTCTAACTACATTTCTGCCTACTTCCACGTGTAACCACAAATACGTAGATACATATATTTACATACTTGCAGCCTTACAAAAAGACACGTGCGTAGTACACGCACGCACATATTACATGTATGTGTGCGTCGCTGTCTGCTTCCATGTATTTGTACACCACTTTTATGGACGCACACATATGCGTGTGGTTTCCGTCGGCAGGCGGCCGACGCCGAAGTGGCTTTCTACTCATAAAAAAGAGAAACTGAGTCTATTATCCACACATCAACGCAGGAGAAACACTGGATATCTACACTTGCCCACCACGGGCACACCCGATATACGCGTGAATGTATATATATGCATGGGCATACGTCGACTTCACCACGACGCAGTACAGTACGTAGGCAGCGACACGGTTCTCCACATATGCACCTGTGCGGGAAGTGAGCAAACATCCGTGCGCAGGCGGAAAGTGTGTGTCGCGGCAAAGAGGTCTAAAGCGCCGTGGTGTACGTACACCCGAATGGCGCTGGGAAGGCAAGCGGCTTCCTTCGGTCACGTCACGTACTGGATCTCCCAACCCACAGCAAAAGGCAGTCAGAGTGTTGACTTGTTCACAGGCGCGCACGCATTTCCTCCACATGTGCCAGAACCTCTGCACGTTTTCGTGTAGGACACGTATATATACGTGTGCACACGTATTCACATATCCATCTACATATAAACATATATATATATACACACATATATGACTATACGTACATACGTAACCACACATATGTGGGAGTCACCGGATGTCCACACAGACCTACGTAGACACAGAGACAGAAAGATACAGATAGAGAGGAAGACACACGCATACGCACAAACAACGAGTCTCAAGTAAGTGAATACACACATCTACACACACCTATATGCAGATCTCTATACCTTACAGTACATATTCGCATAGAACACGCGTATACCTAGCTTACAAACCAAGTGCGTTATCCCTGTCTAAACCCCCACAATCTATAACATATCTCCACATTCTCCCTACATGTAAATATACACACGTACAATATATATGTATATACATACGTGTCACACATCCGTCGTATATGTGTGAACAGATGCAGATGTGTCCACAAAGTATTAGTGCGCCCAGAGAACTGGTGAAGATCGGAGTGGCACAAACACAGGCAGTCACATGAAGCAGCATGCGGCAGCACATGCAGTCTCGCGCAACACGAAGAGAAAGGACGCAGAAGACGCACAAATATGCCTGTTGACTGCTTCAGGCGCGCGTACACAAAAAAGACACAGAGACGGATACGGAGAGAGCAGCAAAGGGACAGACATACAGGGACACTTGCCACCCCCCCCCAACCAAAATACATCTGTCCTTCCTGGTGTGACGCACTGGCAAGTCGGGACGAACAAACATTCACAAACAAACACCTGCAAGCGTACATGCATGCATACATATACATATATATATACACGCATATGTACGCCTGTATATGTATATATATATATATATATGTATCAACGGCTTAAACATATAGGTATGCGGACATACTAAGACAACGAGAAACACGACTGCAATACACGTACAGAAGACGGGTATCCATCCATATATGTGTGGCTCTACACGTGGAAAGGACGCGCAGAATCACTTCACCTGATGTAGACAGACGTACACACGTACACACATGTTTATATACACCTCCAGACAGATCTGCGTACTTGGGTAAATACATATATATATCCACTACGTCCGCGTCTAAACAGATTTGTTTACTATCTACATACGTAAGCATCTCTGCACACATAAGTCAACTAAGGTATACTGCGTACGCATACATACAGATACTTGTTGACTCACTTGGGTAAGTCGTACACGTGCAGATACATGTATGTACATATATGCCTTTACACAGATAGATACGATTGTTAGCCGGAGCAGCAGAAGAGGCCCTGACCTTTTCCCAGCGTGTGGATGAACGGCTGCGTCGCTGCTATCGAGGGACGTTGCTGACGCAGCTGCGGCGGTGGTGGTGGACCGGCTGCCGTTCGACAGGAGTGCAGCGGGGTCGAGAACCAGCGCGAGCTCGCGCATGCAGGTGATGCCCCCCTGCAGCTGCAGTTCTTTGAAAAGAACGAAATCTCCGTTCTCGTACTTCCACAGACACACTCGCCCGTCCCAGCCTCCCGAGCAAAGCGCGCCGTCTACTGCCAGAACGCTGTGAACTGCTCCCGTATGGCGCTGCGACGCGCCCCAAGCACAGACGCGGACAATCACACAGCCAACCACTTCTGTGTGCCTAGGTATACACAAATACTCTCACATGGTTATTCAGAGACACACATGCACATATACACTGCTTATGAACCTGCGATATACGTATATTGATTACGGTCCTGGACACATATGAGTCTTGTTTCTGCTTCTCACGTACACCTATTACACGTTGCCGAGACAGATGTACATGGATACATACAGGGTGCGATCATACACACACGTATTTGCCGCTAATACGTACAGACATCTTTGTGATGCTCAGCTTTGTATACATGAAATATATGAACCTGTTCCTAGACATACAAGAAAGACACAGTCGCTCACACATGTCTAGAATTGTATGGTCTACACTTGTTGGCTACCTACACGACAAAAACACGTACATCCATTGATTCTAGATATACACATACAACACAGGTTTAACACTCCTAGGCGACATATCTACGACAGGCACACACATCTGCACACCTACATCTACGAAATATATATATATATGTATGGTTTACATCCGTATATTACCTTTACTACAAGAACATGTATGTACGGTGATATCTGCATGTTGTCTTCGGCACACATATCCATAAACATACATCTAAGAAACATATACGGAGACATGTATACATACATATATGTATGTGTGTAGTGTACATACGTGTGCTACCTCTATTACGAAAGCACGTACCCAAGGGTACATCTATGCGTGCTGCGCATACTTTCTTGTGGCCACATCGCACAGAGAGACAGATATACACTACCCAAAAGTACATACACACGTACCCATGTTGTGGATACTTTTGCCTGGCCCCGCTGCACAGAGAAAGATATATACTCCGCAGAACCATGCACATACGTACACATAGACTCGTGCCAGAAAGATTGTTGCTAGTCACCCTCCACAAGGAGACACAGACGTCTCCTCCTCTGTTCTACACAGTAGTTCACGGGTGAGCCACTTGTTGCAGAAGTCGCGCATTCTGGCTGAGGAGTGGTGCTGTGGCCGCCGAGTCGTCTTTTCGTTTGGAAAACTCTTCTCCTTGAAATTCCCGCTCGGTGCAAAAAATGAGTGCGGGGGCAGGGGAGCTTCTTCTCATTCTCTGACAGCTGCCGTACACTCCTGGCCAACAACACGCCAGCAGCGCCGGGCTTTTAGGAAGAGAAAAGTCGTCTCGACGGATGCCGAGCTCTTCCCCCTGTGCTTCTCTCGGCCCCTGTGCGCTATGCACCAGGGATAACATATATACCCGCGGCAGTTGCTAAGTATGCTTCAGTCAGAGACACATAGGAGACACTGGACGACTACTTTTATTTTGCCAGCTCTCCGCAAGGCTGCGGGAAGGGCGTCTCTGCGCCAACTTCCACGTCGTCCTTTCTGTACCTGCAGATCTTTCACGCTGCCATCCTGCAGAAACGCTTTTATAACACCGTTCTCCAGGCCAACAAACAACACGCCCTCTACGTAGATCATCGTCGACGCTTCACTTCCCAGCGGCGTCTCCGCAATGCAGGAGAACTCGACCCACAACGGCCGAGCTGCTCCTCCTCCTGCTCCTGCCGTCGCCGCTCCTGCTGCGGTGCCCCCTGCTGTCGCGGCCCCGCTGCTTTGACGCTGCTGCTGCCCGTGCTCGCCTCCCCGCGCTGCCCCTGTCTCTGTCCCTTCCTCTTCTGCAGACACCAGCGCCCAGCGCTGTGCGTGTGTGCGCACCGCACCACGTGCAACAGCAGCAGCAGCAGCACCAGACATCCGCAGCCGAGCATGCAAAAAAAGGCTCGCCCACAATCAAGTCATACACCTCGACCTAAACGCGCTCCTGTACATATACACATATTTATACATGTGGCGTGCATATATATACCTACATGTACAGGAACGACCAGGGCCACGCACGAGGCAGATATAACATAGCGGACGTCTCGACCCAAACGCGCTCCGGTACACACAGACATATATATGTTACGTGCGTATACACATATGTACAGGAACGGCCAGAGGCACCGAGGACGGAGACATACCTCCTTCAGGCAGATTGACAACACTATACAGAATCAGAAAACTGCGCCCGCACGCACGTGCTTCTGTAGCTGCGACGGCACGAGCTCTGGCCGACGAGCCCCGTCCTTCCGCAGGAGCCACGTACACGCTTCACTACACAGTGACAGAGGTCCACTTACACATATAAATATCGAAGCATCTAATATACATGCGTAGGTGTCTGTACACATATACTCGAGCAACAAATGAGCATACATATATGTGCACAGAGGGTTTAATACACACATATACTTGAATGATGTAAACAAATATACATATATGTATATATATATATAGGCAGACGCACACGCAGAGAGCTGTTACGGCTGCGCGGAAAACAGACACGTAGGCCCGCAGAGAAAGCCACCCGCACGTGTGTACAGGATTCTTGCGGCACTACAAAGAGAGGGAGGGCGGGATAGAGAACTTCACGTGAAGCTCGTTCACCACACCTGCTGTGTAGTACAGCGAATTATCTATATACACATACGTGTCTTCGGAAGAAATTTATGAAGACCGAGTCCCTGGTCGTTCCACACATCTCAAACGCTGTCAGACGAATGCACGACAAGACAGACTCGCAGGGGCGCACAGCAGCGTCCACGTACAATCTCGCAGATATATCGGTGTGTGGTGCTATATATATAAACTCTCGTATATGTAGATAGCATCTACACGCAGCAACATGTACGTACACAAATAGATATATATATATAGCCATCGTTTACGTGTTGTAGCACGTGTAGGTACACACAGACGAATAAATTGGCTTCTGCAGGATAGACGTGTGGATTTGCACAGACCTGCAAAACGATCAGGTAGACAGGGACAAGGTGTAACACAGACATGTACCGACAAGGACAGTAGGCAGCAAAGCGACGTGAACATCTGTGTAGATACACAGATATAAATATAAGCAGACACAGCGAGTGGTGGTATTCAGATACACCTGCACACATACAAATGAACGGTGCAGTACACACACACACTCGTATATACACACACACTGCCCAAAAGATAGACACATATGTACACTGCTGTGTATATATAGAGGGCCACACCTATATATATATATGGCCAAGGCAACACGTAGATGTGGGAGGGAAGAGACTGACTCTTAAAGTGTTGTCTTTTCCCGCGGTGAAGAGCTCCGGGTTGCCAGAGGCGCCACCGTTGAAGGCGCAGCAGGTGACTGACGCGGCTGCATGCGCGTCCAACTGCCAGCCCGCACAGCGCAGCCTATGCGAGTAGCGACACTGCAGACCAAAGCGGCACGCGCCTGCAGCAACCGCGCCAGCAGCAGGAAGCCACATACGTGTACATATCTACGTCTGTGTATCTGTCCAGCTTCAGCTGCCTTTGCAGCACGCACAAACAGGAAACACGCATGCCCCAAACACCCAACCAAATAAACACATACATATATACATACACATATAAGTATATACGCACGTCAACGCATACCCAAGATATCCATCTCTCTCTCTTTCTTTCTCTCTATATATATATACATACATATAATATATATATATGAAGGTAGACGCCTGTGGACACACACGCAGGACATACATGTGTATAGTAATAGACGCGATACGTCGAGGGTCAAATATTGACGCATGCAGACGTATATGTCCCGCAGCACATACAAACCTACTCCCTCACACATCTGGAGCTCTTTCTCTTTCTCTCTTCCTCTGCCACAACAGATACATACATATATATATACGTATATATATATATATATATATATATACTACTTCTC
>KL647292.1:5287051-5374340 GCA_000727475.1 Sarcocystis neurona
TACATATATATATACGTATATATATATATATATATATATATACACTTTCTCTGGCTACATTACAAATGTGGACGTGTATGTGGTCGTACGCCTGCCTGCAGACATCTGTGCGCCTGCAAAACTCGCACACGTCTTCTACCTAATCTCGGAGCGCACGCCTGTGCATACATCCGGCATGCGTCCAGCTCCCTTTCCTGCAGCCACGGGCAGAGTTGCACACCCATCGGCAGCTGTCTGGCATACACGACGGCAACAAACACCTCTATATATACGTGCGTATACACGTGCACACACACATGAGTAGCAGAAAGACCGCAGCGATAACGGAAGAAAGTACAGGTGTACATACGTCAGAAGATCCTGCACGACCGGTGTAAGCCACACACGTGTATACCTCCGTGTACGCATATGTGTATACATATGTATATATATATTTGTGTGTATATGTATACATACATGTATGCGACAGATCTGTCACGTACACACAGGTCTATCACGTGCACATTCACGTAGAGAGCGAGAGTTTCGTAGAGCTGCAGTCCCGTTTGAAAGCGTCTACGTGTCCATGTGCCCACACACAATCCTCTATCTCCCGCTTCGCTCTCTCCTTCTGTACAAACATACACATGTATGTCTGCAAAGCATATCCACACATATATATATGTAAGTGAAAAAGACGGAAGACGGGGTGTGTGGCGGTGCAGTTCCGCAGGCTTCAGAAAAGTAGAGGAGATCTGCAGGAAAAGAAGACGGGAACAGCCGTGCAGACGTACGAGGCAAGTTTCCACACATATCTAGAAGGCCGCTAGGCGTCCAAGAGAGACCCTAGGACTGAGCAGCAAATGAGAGCCGCAGAGCGACTGCAGCAGCGCATACCGGCAAAGGCGAAATTGCGACAGTAGGTGGAGGGAGGTAGCGGCACGCCTTCCACGTCTGCCATCGCTCCTTCGTGATAATATTCGCCTCTGCAGAAGGAGAAGGAGACACCCGTAAAGAAGCACTCCAAGCCAGACGTACATCCACAGAGAGACACTCCTGCGAGACGAACAGGCCGGCCACATGCAACCGTCCGGCCCAGGCGAAGAAGCACCGTCCCGACAACAGGTGTGCACACGTTCAGACGGCGAAGACGACACGCAACGTGACTAGCGACACAGACAGAAAGAAATGCAAATAAAAACAGACAAATGAAAAGAGCGGAACCTGTACCTCACCGGCGCAGCTGCCATGTACGCATCTACGGAGCCACACACAGGCGTCGCTGTAGATGACGTGGACACAGAGAGAAAGGCGGATAAAAAGAAAGGAAGAAATGGAAGGGAGAAGAAAGGAGAGGAAAGGGAGGAGAGACAGAAAGGAAGAAAGTGCGGATGGACGGAGAAGCGACCGAAAGTCGCAGAAGAGCAAAAAGTGATACAGCGGGAAGCGCGGGAACCGAAAGGGAAGAAGAAGAAGAGTGCATCTCCGGGAGGCGGCGCGTGGTGTTGTCTCATGCAGCAGCAGCAGCACACAGACACATGTGTGGATGCGTGTAGCCGTGTCGCTGTGCGTCGAAGGAGGGGAGGGAAGCCGACACACGTATGTGGACGCATGCACGCGTCTAACGAGGCGGACCCCTGCCCACCGCAGAGGCACGTAGGAGTGTGTTTTGACAGCGCTCTTCTCATGAGATAGAGCAGGCTCCCCTTCCCGGAGTGCTTCTGCAAAGCAAAACTGGTGTGCTCGTTGAGCGCAAACTTACTCACGGCTACATATGTACATAGATGTATGTGGGGAACGCTGCACGTATATACACTCCTGTAGAACTACATTTGTATGTGTGTACAGACGTCGCGCGACAGCACGTGTGGAGGCCTGCACACCCACACAAAGGTGCAGCTGAGCGTGTTCACTAAGTCCCGGTTATGACTGTTCGCTAGGTGAAGCACACAGAGTCCCGCATGCGCCGCTTCTCCTGTGGGACGCACATCGATACATATGTAATCGTGTCCAGATGTACGGCGTTAAACACATACAGCTCGCTACACATATATACATATATATGTACATATGCGTATATATTCATATAAGAGTATATAGATGTGGCGTACCCTACATGGACATACGTGTGTGTATGGATATGTGTGTCATAGTTCTTCACACACGTATACGTATGAAATTATGGAAATGTACAACTTCGTCGACCGCCCGAGTGCTACTTCTTCGTCGTTTTTGTCCTTCCCGCAGGTGACCGCTTCCGCGAGCGGCGAGCTGCGCAGGACAGAGAGACGACAGGCTACCTGCTGCTGCTGGCCGCTGGTCCGTCCCTATGCGAAACGTAGGAGTAGTTGGCGTAGTAGCCACCGCGGCCGCCTCGGCCTCTGCCTGAGCCGCGATATCCTCGCGGCGCCACTGTCGCTGCTTGTCCCCCTCTCCAGACGTTCGCTACTCCTCCCCCTCCGCGTCCGCCGGCGCCGCGGTAGCTGCTGCTGCCGCTGCTGCCTGGGGCTCCTCCTCCCCCGCCTCCTCTCCGTAGACCGGGCTCAGCGACGTAGGAAGCAGCGCCAGAGGCGGGAAAGTCTGCAGCAGGAGCCGGAGGCCAGTTGCTCCCGGGCCCGAAGAGCCTCCCACCGCTGCTGTGCGGCGCTGTCGCTCCTCGTAAAGAGGCGTGGAAGAAGCGACCGAAGCCGCCGCTGCCCGCGGCGCCGCCCGAGGCTGCAGCAGCATCGCCAGCCGCAGCAGAGCCGCCTGGGCCCCTGCCCCCGCCCCCCCCGGCGCAGCCGCGCTGCTGGGAAGGAGGAGCAGCACCAGCCGCAGCACCACGTGGTTCCTGTGAACCGTAGTAGCGACGCGAGTAGCCACCAACACCAGCAGCACCATCCCTTCCCCCTCCTCCTTCGTAGTACGCGTCATCCCCGCGGCTGCTGCTGCTGCCGTAGTACTGCCCGTGCCGACCCCCAGCAGCTGCTGCTGCTTCCGGGCCGACGCGGTCGCCACCTGCCGCATCGGACGCCCGCCCGTAGTATCGCCCACCTGCCCCCCCGCCGTGCGCCGGACCCTCTGCAGGCGCAGCAGAACAGCGCAGCAGAACAGCAGCCACACTCGGTCGAACAAACAGAAGTAGCACAGTCCCCGGGACGGACCAGCAACAGCAGCAGCAGATCCCCAGCAACAGAAGGGCGGCACGAATCGCAGAAGCGTCGGCAAGGCCAGAACAGCAGTGCACGGGACTCTGCGGGAGCAGCGCCGGCAAAAGAAGCCGCCGCGAGGGTAGTCGCGTCAACAGTAGCAGCGACAACCCGCAACACCCGGCAGCAGGGCCAGCAGCAGCACCCAAAGCAACAGTTCAGAAGCAACGTGAACAGTAGCCAAGGCAGCAGTCCTAGCAGCAGGAGCAGTGCAAGCAGCAAAGCAGCAGCACTTGCCACAAACTCAGCACAGCATCAGCTCCTGTCGTAGAAACACCAGGAAGAACCCCTGGCGCACCAGCGCTGCTGCAAGTAGCAGGACGGTTGCAGCACGGCCAGGACCAGCAGCGCGCCGAAGTGCAGCGACACACTCGTCTTCACGCCCGGCAGCTTCAAACGCTTTGCTTCGACAGCAGCAACAGCAGCAGTTCGAGAAGCGGAGCACCCGCCGGGAGACAGAAAAGACGCAGAAGAAGCACGGCGCATGCAAGAAGTACCAGGAACGACTGCCCTTGCTTCTGCAGCCACACGTGCCTCGTAGCTCCACGTTCGTTTGCACGTACGTCCACGCATAGACGCATATAGGGTACCAGCTTTCGACGGTGTGCAACACAGACGCATAGCTGCTGCTGTAAAGACGACAGGCAAATACAAGCTGATATTCTTAATATAACGTGGCGCACCTGCGACATGTCGAGGGCCACATGCAGGCTTCTATAAGTGAACAGCGTGTGTGTATATGTATCGGCGTATACAGAAGTATATGTACAGCGTTTTTTTGCTGCCGCCCTGCTGCTGCGCACGTGGATAATGCAAGCACTGCTACAGACGTAGATAGGAACACGCAAGGGCTGTCATCCCACCAGGATAATAGCCAGAAGGTCCTGCTGCTCCAGCATCCTGCCAGGCTCGGCGTCCGCCTCTGTAGTTGCTGCCGCTGCCGTAGTACTGCTGCTGCGGCCGCGGCTGGCTGCCCCAGCCTCGTCCTGCGGGCATTCCACGGCGCTGCATTGCTGCCACGTCGAGGAACGCTTCACACGACTGCTGCCCCTACTGCTGGTGCAACTTCTCCTCCTGCTGCAACAGACCCTCGCCCCCCTGCTGCTGCTGCTGCAACGTCTCTCCTGCTGCTGCGATGGTAGCAGGTTGCTGCTGCTGCTGCTCCTCCTGCTGCCGCGCTACTTCCCTCGCTGCTTCGCCTGAAACCGGCGCTCCCTGCTGCTATTTCTGCAGCAGCTTTACCTCCTTTCGCTCCTCCTTCTGTCGTTGCTCTGGCCGCAGCAGTCCGTCCTGCTGCTGCTCCGGCTACCTTCGCTCCCGCTGCCGCACGCCGCTGGTTCGGCGGCTCACGCAGCTGCTCCTGCTCCTTCTTCCTGCTGCGGCTGCGCCCTTCCCTGCTGCTGCGGCTCCCAGTCCACTCCTCCGACCCTGCGGCTAAGTCCTGCTGCCGCTTCTTTGCAGTTTACTGATGATGCGTCTTTGCAGTCTCCTGCTGTTGCTTGCGATGTATCTACTCTGCTGTTCAGTCTTCTGCTGCCGCTGCTGTCAGGAACTTCCTGCTGTCTTGCTGCCGTCGCACTGCGACTGCGACAAGAAGACTGAGCCGCTGAAAGGCTATTTCTGCGCTATCAACAAATCCGCTGCTGCTGCGGGCATCACTGCTGCTGCTGCCGTGGTCGACGTGCTGTTCCCGCTATCGCTGCTGCTGCGGCGACAACTGCTCCAGTTGCTTCATGCCGCATGCGCCTCCGTAGTTCCCTAATGCTGCAGTTTTCCGTCTGCCTTTGCACTGTAAACGCTTGCTCGGAGAAGCCCTCACAGAGCTGCACGGGCAACAGCAGCAGCAGTCGCACCAGCGGCAACGGCAGCAGAAGCAGCAGCAACAAGATAAAAAATAGCAGCAGCAACAGCAAAGACGGCAGCAGCAGCAGCAGCAAGATAAAAAACAGCAGCAGCAAGAGCAATGGGCAGCAGCCAAGCCGTTGATATTCAGATACTGCCAATCGCAGCCGCTGCTGCAGTGGGCACGCCCCACACAGCCAAAACGTGTATTGCTGCGAGGCGTGCTGATGTCGCTCTTTCTCTCTTGCTTCTGCTGGTGTGCTCCTGCTGAAGCTGCTGTTGCTGCTGCGGCCGCTCTTGTTATCGCTTCTTCTGGTGTGCTCCTGCGGCTGCTGCGGCACCTCGTGCTCTTGCTTCCGCTGCTCTGCCCCTTCTGGTGTTGCCCTCCTGGTGCTACTGGGCTTCTACAGACGCTCCCACGACTGCAGACGGCTGCCGCTTCTGGCTTTCCCGGCGAGCTTGTTACTGCGTTTCGAAGAAAGCCTTTACGTCCTGGCCCCTCGCTGTCCCCTCTCTGGCCCCCACTTGCTGCCTGACTTCCTGGGAAGACTGCTGCGCCTACGCTCGCTTCTTGTGTCTGCCGCTGCTGCTGCTGCCTCTCAACTGCTGCTGCTGCTGTCCAGTTTCTGCGACTGCTGCCCCGCTCTCGCTGCTGTCAGTCCCCCTGCGGCATCCGGACGCCGCCTCTCGAGTGAGGTTACTTGCTGCTGCCGCTGCTTCGGGCTGCGATTGAGTCAGGAGCTCCTTCCAGCGTGCTGCAGCTCTTTCCGCCATACATCCCTGCTGCTAGTGCTGCTGATTCTGCTGCCTCCCACTCACAAGCCGCTCCTACACGTGCTGTTGACAAGTGTCGAACGGCACCTTCTTTCTGCTGCGCTCTATCGCTCCGGGACGCGTCCCGGTCTGCTGCTGCTGCGGCGGCTGCGCTAGACGAGGGCTATCAATAGGAGTTGTCGTCCTTCGCTGCTGCTGCTGTCCTTCCGATGCCGCGTTGCTGCTGCAACCCCGCTCCTCCACTCACATCTCTCCTTGAAAAACTGGGAAGTGCTTCCGCTCCTACGAGTTTTGCTATCGCGGCCTCCGGCCGTCGTCCGCTGCGTGTTGTTGCAGCGGCTGCAAGGCTCTGCTCGAGAGAGACGTGTCTGGCTACGACGACAGGCTTCCGCGGGAGGCCCCTGCTGCTGAGCTAGCGGACTTCACAACTGCTACTCCTCACCTGCTGACGCCGCCACGTCCCTCCTGCTGCTGCTGCTGTAGCTGCTCCGCAGCCACGCCGTGGAGTGCTGTGCCGCTGCTGCGGCTGTTGCGCCACCGCAGTGACGGCACCGCTCCTCCTGTGGCGACACTGGTGGCTGCTGCTGCTGCTTCGCTTTGCATACGCTGTTGTCACACGCCTTTCCCTGCTGCTGCAGTGCCTCTGCTGCTGCGGCGGCGCTGCTGACGCTCTCTCGTAGCTGCTGCTGCTGCTTGCGTCTGGATTCTGTCGCCAAGAGATCCCACACTTTGCCGCCAACAGTATGCATCGAGACTCGTTGCCTACATTCCTCCGCGCGCAGCTTCAGCTTGAGCAGCACGAATGGCAGGGAGCACATAAAAAGCAGGCAAATCTTGCTGCCACTGCATCTGCTTTTGCTTTTGAAGCTCTTGCTGTGGTCCTCTGCCGGTGCTGCACAAATTCGCCCGCTATGACGGCTGCTCACGATCTATCTTGACTTTCCCGATGCTGCTGCTGCTCCTGCTCTTGCTGCTGGCCGTCGCGCTTTGCGTGGTCCACGGTCGGAGGGGCTGCACAAGTTAAGAAAGGGCGCAGGAGGAACAACGACACGAAGCGGGCAAAGGAGAACAGGATCCTGCGGTACCGCACCCGGGTAAAATGAAAACTTGGAACTTCCAAGTGCCCCCTGCATAAACTGCTGCAGGGGATTTCTACTGCAGCTGCTGTTCCTGCCATTCGTTCTACAGCTTCGGCTCCAAAACCCGTTAGTGTCGCATGCATGGTACTGCTTCACTACACCGCTGCTGCTGCTACTCCCGCTCTAGTGGTGCTGCTGTTGCTGATTTCACTGCGGCGCATGCGCCTGCCACACATGCTGGTGCTGCGGCTAGTGCAGGTCTCTCCGTCCAGGCGGGTGCAGCAAGGCGCAGGAGCTTGCTGCTCGTCTTGCCGTTGCCCGTAAGAAGCTGTCGCCGCTGTTGAAGGTGCTGCCTGAAAGAATACCCACTACCGCAGAAGAGAGAGAAATCCTCGATGGACAAGGTATTATTCTTCCCCCGGAGGTGAATATGGCGCTCTGACTCGAGCTGCTACTTCGGGTCTGGCTGCCGTCTCTCTTGGGATATTGCTGGTGTGTCGCCTCGTTTCTGCTGCTGCTGTTGCTGTTCCTGCTGCCCACCTGCAGTGGTCGCTGTTGTTTCTGCCAATAGTGCTGCTGACGCTGCAGGCACTCCTGTCGCCACCACCAGAGCCACTGCTGCGGCCGGTGCTCGTGCCGCCGCTCTCGCTCCTCCCGTCGACCCCGCTGCTGCTGCTGCTGCTAGCAAAGTTGCCACTCGCGTTGGTAATGCTGAAGCTGCTGGGACGCTGCTAGTGCTGCCGCGCTACACGGGCTGCTGCTGCTGCTGCCGTGGCTCTTCACTTGTCCTCACACCCGACGCTGCCCAAGACGTCGCGTAGTCACTTGCTCACGCTGCAGCACACCCGAAACGCGTCCGTAACCGCGTTAGCAGCAGCAAAGGAGCAGCAACAGCAGCAACAAACGAGCAGCAGCAGCAGCAAGAAAGGGGCAGCAGCAGCAGCAAAGGAGCAGCAACAGCAGCAAAGGAATAGCAACAGCACGGGCAGAGGAGCGGCAACAGCAGCAGAACAAGCAGATGTGGCCGCAGCTGTTGCAGGAGCCTTCTCTGTTTATCACGAGCACTCAAGCAACAACAACCGTCCCCCCAGCTGCGTCAGTAGCGGCAGTTCGAATGTAGAAGGAGCAGAAACTAAGTCAGCCTAAATCAGCCGCAAAGGACTGGCACAGGGCAGCAGCAGGACGTCACCCATCAGGAGCAAGTGCAGCAGCAGCACCAGGAAAAGCAGCGGGAAGCTGCAGATCAACAAAAGTAGCTCGACGCACTGCCGCTATAGAGCGTGGAACGCAACAGCGAGCAGCCGTCTGACAACATGTTGTTGTAGCAGCGGAACTGTCGTCTTCTCGTAGAGAAGACCAACCAGCAGCCGCACCTACGGCCGCGCAGCTGCAGGAATGGCAGCTGGAGCCTCAACTTCAACAGCAACTCAAACAGCGCGAACAACACCGACAATGGCAGCAGCAGCAAAAGCGACGGTACCAACAGCAGTGGCAGCGGCAACAGCAGCAGCAGGAGCAGGAACGGCAGCAAGGGCAGCAGCAGGAACAGCAGCCATGACAGCAGCAGGAACAGGTAGGTGCTGCTCGTTGGCGAGGCCTTTTCCTTGACAAATGTCCCAGCAATACTGCAGCCGCAGGTGACGCTCTCGCAGCTTTCACAACCGAAGCAGCAACAGCAACAGCGACAACAGCGGCGCGCACACAACAGGTAGCAGCAAGAGGAATTCGTCCTGCACACCTTCTGCAGCAACAGCAACAGCATAGGACTTCTACGTGCAGCAGCAGACCAGCAGCAGGAGCAGTGCGTCAACACCCAGCAGTAGCGGCAGCACGAAGGAGGACTTCCTGGTACGTCAGTAGCACCCCAAGCATCCGCAGCAGCACTTCCTTCCCGACGAACTTTCTAGGAACAGCAGCAGCACTTTTGACAGCAGCAGTTGCGGTGTAGCCGTCGAAGGCAGCTGCTGTGATCACATGTAGCAGCCGCAGCACAACAGCAGCAGGAGGTGCTTCGTGAACGGGCGTGCTGGAGAGCAGCACCAACAGCAGCAGCAATAGCGGCAGCAACAGCAGCCGCAGCAAACGAGTCGGATCCATGACGCCGACAGACTGCACGGCTGCCTCAGCAGCAGCTGCTGCTCCGTTTCTGGCGACGCCACACGTGGAACCCGCAGCAGCGAATTCTCGCCTGGCGCTATATGCCAGCAAGCGGTTGCTGCTGCTCGTGTGGTCGACTGAAGCAGCGCCAGATCGCTCTGCCGGAGAGCGAGAAGAAGCAACATCGGCAGGAAGCGCAGTCGCAACATCAGCAGCAGGATCAGGGGCGAACGGCGTCGGAGAGCAGAAGCACGTGGGCTACTTCCTCGTCCTCGTCTACAAACAACCGACCTTCCAGCAGCAGCAGCTACAGCTGCAGCAGCCCCAAGAACAGCAGCAGGCCTTCTGCGTGCCGCCTATGGAAGTCGTAGGTTGTGAAGAAATGCAGCGCCGATGGCTTCGGAGCGCAGAGAAAAACTGCTTTCTGCGATGCCTTGCAGGTACTTCACTGCATTGCCTCTACCATATATATTAATACATATATATATATATATGTATACAGTTGCCAATATATATATATATATATGTATATATATACAGTTGCCAATATATATATATATATAGTTGCCAATATATATGTGTATATATATATATGTATATACTCTATTTGAACTTGGAGGGAGTATCAAGGAACCACGCACGCATATAGAGAACCACTCCCGCACACAGTCGCGAACAGCTCTCCCCTTTTCTATCTCTATTCATGTGTATATGTACGTACATATATATGTGCGCAGACGCATACACTTGTCTGTGTGTGTCTGCATATAGACGGTTACTTGTGTTGGTAGGGGATTATCTGTGCGGACGTGAGCATGCCTGTGAGATGTATCTCCAGCGTCTTCGTATATTGAGAGAGAGGCGACAGAGAACTTCAGCTAACGTCGCTGTTCGTGCGACTCTCCTGAGAAGTGCCGCGACGGGTGTGCTGCTGCTGAAGTCTTGCTGCTGGAGGCTTGCTGTTGGTGGTGGACACACCCTGGTACTTCTGGAAACGTGCTGCTGCTGCTGCTTCTGGAGACATGCTGCTGCTCCTTCCGGAGACGTGCTGCTGCTGTTGGGAGAGGAGGTGTCCGCACACGGAGACGGGGCGCTTTCGTGTTGGTATGTGCACTCCCGCAGCAGCTGCTGCTGCTGACAGCAGAGCAGAGGGCAGATGTGGCGCTCCAGCAGTAGCCCCTGCTTCTCGTAGATGTGGTGGCACTGTTGTGGAGAACGTTGCTGCTCTCGCTGCTGCAAGAAGTCCGCTTGTAGAAATGCTGCACCCGGCGCTACCGGATCGGCTGTTTTTCTGCGCTGGAGCTCGTGCTGCTGCTCTTCTTGCTGCTGCTCCACCTAGAGTGCTGCGTTCTTTTGGGCCGAGTATATACATATATATCTATATCTATCTAGAGACATATATATATGTATATATATATGTATCTGTCTCTCTATATATATGTACGTATAGGTGCTCGTAGTGTCTTGTAGATTTTCACGAACTTCTTTTGCAGCCGCTGCGTGGACGTCCGCATGCCGGTACCCGTCCTGCCCGTCCGCGTGTCCTGATGTTGCCTGTGCGGCTGTCACTGTCGCTGCTACTAGTTATATTGCTGGAGCTGCTCCTAGCGTTGCCACTGCTGCTCCATCTAACGCTGCCACTGCTGCTGCTCCTAGCGCTGCCACTGCTGCTGTTTCTAGCACTGCCACTGCTGCTGCTATTGCTACCACTGTTGCTGCCGCTGGTTGAGCTGCCACTGCTGCTGCTGCTGCTAGTGCTGCCACTGCTGCTGCTCCTAGCGCTGTCACTGCTCCTGCTGCCAGTGCTGCCACCTCTAACGCTGCCGCTGTAACCCGCCGCGACTGCCGATCCTGCGGCTGCCGCGTGCGGCCGTTTCTGCTGCGACGCGTGGACTGTTTTGCTTGTGAGAAGTATTTTACTCCCTTGCTCGAGCTGCTTTTTCGCCGGCACGTGTATGTCCAGGGGCCTCGCACACTGCACCACCCATTTGTACGTAAGCGTACACATACGCAGACGTGCATGCGTGTAAGTGGGTGGGCGAGCGGCCCCGTCGAAGTGGACGAGACGCCTCCGCGTCTGCAGGGCAGTTCTGGGTGGAGGATCGACAAGCGGCCCTGTCCCTTTTTTCCCAGGGCCTCTTTTCCTTCGGACAAACAGGCCGGCATACAAATACGCCTACAAAAACTACGTCCACCCATGTGACTGGTGGGAGAAGAGGGCCACGCTTCACACCCTGTACATATACATCTACACATGTATACGAACACGCACAAGGAGATGACAAGAGGTATGGTTGACACGTTGTCCACATGTATACACGGGTGTCTATATACCCCTGTGTATGTCTTATGTATATAACACACAGGCACATAAAAACCCGTATTGTCCCCTTCTTCCCCCCTGTTCTCCCCTCCTTCTCTTCTCTGTGGCTCTCTCTTTTTATCTCTTCATACACACGTACGAATACGTGCGTGTGGAGCTCCGTGTTTGTGTATCTGTGTGTGTCGTTGGCCGTTTGCGCTGCGATGGCTGCGCAGAGTTCTGCACTGCTGCTGGGGACCCTCTCGAGCTGCTCGTGTCGGGGGCCCATGGACTGCTGGGGCTGCTTCCTCTTGTCAGCGGCTTCTTCCTCTGCGTCGCTACTGAGGCCGCCGAGGTGGGCTCTGCTACGAAGCACCTGCACGTTCCACACCGGCAGAGGGAGCGCCAGCAACAGCGCACGCAGGAGCAGCAGCAGCAGCAGGACAACGAGCAGGCGCCGCAGCAGTTGCAGGACGCGAACGCCGCCAGCTGCAGCAGCAGCCGCCACGGCAGCAGTCGCGCCGTCTCCAGCGTTTTCAGCTGCTGACTCTCTCGCAGCTGCCACAGAGCTTCACGTATATCTACAGAGAGGCAAGAGGCAGACGCGTACCGAAGAAGACAGTCACGTACTATATGTGTGTGTATGGATATATGGATGCAGCGAGACACAGACAGACAGCAACAGAAACAGAGACATGGCTTCATACATATATAAAGAGAGACAGCCAGACAGAGGGACACACAGATGTCGCTCCATACGTATGTGTATATATAGAGAGAGACAGACACAGAGAGATACAGAGAGACAGACGAAGACAGATTTGTGGCTCTACGCATATATAGGAGAAAAAGAGCATGAGAGAGATGAAGACAGACCTGTCGCTGTACATATACATGTGTATATATGTATGAATAGTAAAAGTATACTTTTTTCGTGTCCATCTAGTGTACGCAAGTGCGCGCGCACGAGCGGTAGCGTGTGGGGTTGTCGCAGATGTCCACTACTGCAGCCGCTTGAGGAGATACGCGTGGCACCTTTTTTCACGCACACTAATATGTATGTGTGCGGTGTGAAGTGGAAGCTTGTATACAGTCGCTTATACGACACACAGCAGTATATTATATATATAATATACAGGTGCCTGTTTGTGGGCGCTAATGTATACGAATCTTTACAAGAAGAGATAGGTACGTTGGGGTGTAAATTTCTATGCATACGTATGTGTGCATTTTTGTGTATTAGTGTACGCGCCCGTGGGTGTGGACGCATGGGTGTACTTCAGTCTGTATGTATGCTAGGTGATATACGTTCGTGGAGGTCCGTCGACGTATAGATGTGTGTGGGTTAGAGGGATGCGGCCGACTGGGCTCCTCCCTATCTCTGAGTACGCGGCGCGTCGTTGCATGCGCCGATCCATTCCTCCTGCTGCTGCGCCTACGTGTGGGGCTGCTGGCGTGTGTGTGTGTGTATGTGTCGTCATGCCGCTTCGCCTGAGCACACTGCACGTGCAGTGTCGTTCTTGCTGCTGCGTACGCCGTGCCTCAGCTTCTCCGGCTGCTGCTGCACCGCCGCGGGCTTACCGCGGCTTTTTCTTGTCTCCCTCTCCCTCGTCCAACGGTGGCAGCCGAGGATGCCGGGACAGCTGTTCGATTCTGTTGTACGACGCCTCCTGCACCTGCAGTTGCATGTTTCGGGCGGGCGTTCCTGCTGTTATTGCTGCTGGCGGGGCTCCCCTGCGCCTTTGCGTAAGATGTTGCACCTGCGTGCGGAACGTTTGCTAATGCTTCAGCTGTACGAGTGCCGCATAAGAAGCTGTCGCGTTGCGTTCTCCGCTGCTGTGACTTTTCCGCGAAGTGGTGCACCGCTGCTGCTTCTGCTGGAGCTGTCGCTGCCACGTGGGGCTACGGTTTCTTGCTGACGGCTGCTGCTTCTGCGCTACTGTGGCCGCGCTGCTGCGGAAGTTGTTGCTGGCCTGTGGTGCGGGTGTTTTGCTGCACGAGCGACGCCGTTGCGGGGAGCGGGCGGCCGGTGTTGATGCTTCTTCTGCAGGTCGCGTCCTTTTTAGGCGTTCACAAAATTTATAGCGTTCAGGAGACCAAGCTGATACCTCTTTTTACGACAGCCTCCATCTCTCCCTCCTTCCGGGTGTACGTACACCGGGTCCTTCGCGCTGCTGCGGATGCTGCCGCCTTCCGGTGCGCATCCCCGCACGCAGCGGCAGCAGCAAGCGCTGGAACGAGAAGAGGAGAAGCTTTTGCGGATAGAGAGGCAGCAGCAGCGGAAGAGGGACGCGCAGCACCAGAAGACAACGGAAGACCCGTAGCACCCGCGGACGGGGGAACTGCAGTCAGCGCAGCACACAGGAATACTGCAGGTGCAGCAGCAGCAGCAGCGAGAGAAGGAGCAGCGGCAGCGCAGAAGAGCACCGGTCCAACCGCTGCAGGACGATGTGGACTAGCAGGAGAGAGGGGGGTAGCTGCAGCAGCAGGAAGTCTCACCGCGGCGGTCGCGCCGATTTTGACTTCGCTGAGAGCGACGATAGCACTTGCCGCTGCTGCAGCGAGCAAAGACGCGCGTTCGGGGAAGTGCTACGGTGCAGCAGGAGGTGCGAGCGCTGCTGCCACAGCAGCAGACGCGCGGTACGAGCAGCTGCTGAAAGCGTTCCCTCTGGAGCGCGGCTGCTACTTCTGCAAGTCCTTTTTCCTTTGTTTACCTCTTCAGCAGCTTGCTGCTAGACGAGCTGTCCAGTTTCTTGCTTCTGCTCAACCTACTGCCAGAGCGCGTGGGTGCTCCTGCGACTCCTGCAGCGAGGCTGGCGACGCGGCCGGATGCAACAGCAGCAACAGCAGACGCACGCCAAGGCCACCTGAGATGAACAGCAGATGCTGTGCTGCTGCTACGGCGGCAGCTGCTGCCACATCCACGACGCTCACAGACTTTCTAGGCTGCAGTGAACTGGAAGAAGAAGAAGGGCCACTAAGGCGTGAAGAGAGTCGCTTCGTGTGGAACTACCAGCTGCTGAAAGTACGTTCGCGCTGCGCTCCCCAGCGCCCACTGACACGTGACGAAGCACTGCTACAAATACATAGGCAGACCTACGTGTACATACACACACCAGCGTCACCTGCAGGACAACATGTGTATGTATATTTTTTGCGGCGTCTACACACGCATGTAGAAATGGTCGGGGAGAAAGTTTGTTCGCACGTGGGTACCTCTATTTGAAAGAGAAGATCGCAGTTGCAGTGGACTGCTACTATCCTGAGAGGTGCACTGGGGTATTACTCACAGCAGGACGTCTCACTGCCTAGTCTCTGCATGGGCTTCTCTGTACGGTACTTCCGTACAAAAGTATGTACGTCTGTGCATTATAATAGCCTTGTGGCGGCTTGTGTATTTCTGCGCGCCTCTGACCGGGCGGAGTTTCAAAAAAAGGGACTATACATCGTTTTACTTGTCTAGCGCCAGGACTCTGCTGCAGCGTACCTACAAATATATACATACATATATATGTATATATGTCAACAGATCGATAGATAGATAATTTCGCTCATTCTGGTGTATACACAGCTGTGCGGTAGTGAATGTACGCGCTATGTGCATATATATATATACGTACGTGCATGTAGTGGAGCCCCACTGATATATGCATATTTATTTGGCGGTGCATATACATGCTATACATATGTACAAGTACATGCTATACATGTATGTATACATGGAGCTCCATCTCACCGGACCACGTGTGAGTGTCCTTGGCGCAGTCCGCTTGCGTCCTGCATGCTCCTCTGTGTTCTCCTGATGCAAGTCCTCACCTTAAACGCTCCCGGTTGCAGTGGGTTTATCTCTGACTTCCTGGTGCACCCTTTTTTTCGGTGTGGACGTGGGACAGACGTGAGGGACTGCTAAATTCCGTCAGTTTCCCCGTTTATAAGCCGAAACCGTGCACACAAAGTTGCAGTAGTGCCTGCGCGTCGTCTACATAGATATGAGGCCGGGGCCTGGGGCGGCTGCGCCTCACGTGCGCCGAGGCTTCTGTTCCTCTGTCTCCCACGTAGGGCGCTGCTGTTCCTGGTTGCGTCCTGCTGCAGTTCTTGGTTGCACGTCTTAAGCTGCTGCGTCCACGCGCGCGCGTGCACAGTGCTGCTGCCGTTTAGTATGGAAAATCTTCCTGCGTCGCCCGCTGCTGCTGTGGGGCGGATTCTTCCCTGCAGTTCTTCTTTCAGAAGCACGCAGACTCTGCGAGCAAAGAGGCGAGCCTTGCAAGCGTGCGCTGGGGGCTGCTGTTGCCGCTGCTGCATGGTTCCGTCCAAGCAGCCACGTTCGTCACTCCGCGTGCAGTGCTGCGTCTCCTGCTGATCGCCCGTCGCTCTGCCTTCTTTGCGGGCACCCGGTGAGGAAAGCACGTCTTGTTTGCTCTTCGCTCCGCCATAACCCCACCATAGCCCCACCATAAATTTCCGGTCTACCTCCACGTGTCTGTGTATGCCTTATCCACTGCGTCGAACGGTGGTCTTCCTGCAACTCTCTATACAAAGATGTACATTTGTATATGTGTACGGGCATGGTATACTTACAACTAGTCATTTGTATGTGTGAACCTACATACGCGTATATGGGTATATAGGTTTGTACGAAGGTATACATGTATATATATGTATATTCGTATAGATATATCCGTAAACACGCATGCACCTGCTAGTACACAAACGCGCATGACGCTGGCCTACAGCTATGTGTAAACATATGACTATCTTTGTAGGTGAAGCTACATGTATACATATAGGTATGTACGTGCCCGCTTGAGCACCCTTCCGGTTACGTGTATCCGAAGGGATGCCAACTCGGGCTCGTAGCTTGGTTCGCGTTGTTGCTGCTATTGTAGCTGCTGCGCCTCGTATAACACCAAATTAAGAGACTTAATTGCAAGGCGTGTCCTCTTTCCAGCTGAAGCGGCAGGAACTCTACAGGCGCAGGTTCACGTGCTCGCGTTTCTATGGGGTTTCTCTTTCTCCACATAACACGGCTTTCACGAACGACATACACAAGTCTAGTACTATGCTATTCACTTGTCCGGGGCTTCTCCGTGGTTTTATCGCCTTCTTCTTCACATAACATGGCCCTCACGAACAGCATATACAAATCTAGTACTACGCGTCCGTTTTCGCCCATAAACGCATATATCTATCTAGCCCGTGGACTTCGCTCTCTCTGTCTCTCTCTCTCTACATATATGTATATATATATACAATACATATATATCTCCATATATATTTATGTGTATATGAGTATTACATGCTTCGTTCAACGTCCACGTGAAAAAGTGTTCCTTTGTATAAATTTGTGTCTAGCGTATATGTGTATATGTGTGTATTTGTAGCATATGTACTAGGGATACGTCGTAGAGGCAGGTGGCAGTTTTACTGCACTGGCGTGTAGCTCCACTAGTTTATGTGCTCAGAGGGCCTCTGTTTGTTTTCCCCTTCTTCTTCCTCTCCTCTGGTGGGACGCTTAGCCACGTACATCTTGAAGACGCTGCCGCTCTTGGGGCGGGGATCGCCGCGGCTGCTAGCGAATGTCAAAAATGGGACGCCGGAGCTGCTGTCGCCGAGCCGTCCCTGCCACTGTCCATGAGAGGCTGCTGCACCTCTGCTCATTCTGGGGTATCTGCTCTGCAGCACGTGTTGAAGCAGGTCTTGCTGCGGCTGCAATGACTAAGACGCCTTTCTTTCGGCTGCGCTGCGCTGCTGTCGCTGTGGCTGCGCTGCTGGCTGCGGGCTCTTTTTGCTGTGGCCGGTGCTGCTGCTGCTGTCGGGCGTCTGCTGTCGCTGCTGCTGGCCTGCTGCTGCCGCTGCTGCTGGCCTGCTGCTGTCGCTGCTGCTGGCAACGATGCGCTTCTGTTCGTATCCGTGTGTTCCCGTGCCAGTCTTGTTTGGTCCCGCATCCGCTGCTGCGTTCCTGCCGCGGTGGATTGCTGCTGGTGTTGCTGCCGGTGTCATCACTCCTCGGCTGCTGCGCTCCAGATATAGGAAGCGTGGAATTTCCACCGCAGGAGACGCTGCCAATGAGGTGGAAACAGAGTTCATAGTATATTCATACCACCTCAAGGCGCCGTTTTTACGTCGGGCACTGCCCACTGGGGCCGACGTGTGCCTAGGCAGAAGCAGCGGCAGGAGCGGGAGGAGCATTGCCAAGACACGCAGGAAAAGCAGCAACTGCAGCGTCTGCAGCACGAGAGACCGAGCACGCGGGACGGCACAGCGTTGCAATGCTGGCAGCAGCAGCCCAGCAGCTGCAGCAGGGACCCAGCAGATAGAGCAAGACACGCAGCTTGAGAAGCAGCATACAGAGCAGCAACAGCATCCTCCGCAGACGCAGGAAGCGTACCAGCCACGTGTGGAACAGCAGCCAGAACCGTCGTTGCAAGAAGCGCACCCAGCAGTTCTCGGTGGACCCCACGAACAGCAGCAACACCAGCAGCAGCAGCAACGCCGGGAGCAGAAATATCAGCAGGAACAGCGCCAAGGAGGGGGAGATTCGAGGAGGCAAGAGCAGCAACAGCCGTATGTGTTGGAGTTCCCATTTGAATTTATTCTTTTTAGTCACGTGCAACTGCGAGGCAGTGTTCCTATTTTCTGGAGCCAGGAAGCGACGGTTTTGCCGTCCATGCCTCCTCTTACGTACACGCAGGTACGTCGTCAACGGCATTACTGGCTCGTCAATTTTTATTTCTCTTCCTATTGTGCTGGACTCAGTTTTACGAGTTGGCGCAAGCATTTCTCTTTCTCGTTGTCGTTGCGCCAAGGTCTACGTTGTGGTGCAGCGCCAGCTGCAGCAATAGCTGGCGCGCGCGACAGCAGGGCGGCGGCAGGAGAGACTCCGCTCGCAGCGGCAGCAGCAGCAGGAAGTTCACCCGGAGTAGTCGCAGCGGCAGCAAGAGGAGCTGGAAGAGAATAAAAAAGCAAGAGCAGCACGACGCTGCAGCAGCAGGGCAATCAAGCCATAGCAGTCCCGCACAGGCAACACCGCCACGCGGACCGTAGGACGTTTACTGAAGCAGCAGATAGGAGAAAGCTACGACGACAGCAACAACAGCGTCTTAACAGACGAACGTCGAGAGACACGAGCAGCAGTCACAGAAACATGAGCAGCGGCCGCAGCGACGGGGCACAGCCTCCGTGTCCTCAGCAGCAAGGCACACGGAAATAGGCCCTGCCTTGTCACGCAGAAAGAGAAGCAAGAGCTCGGTGAAAAGCAGCAGCAGCAGCAAGTACAGCAGCAGCAAGTGCAGCATTTTTCGTCGCGTGGGGGGCTGCGCTGCAGAGTCACATGCTCAGTAGAATTAGCAGCGCGAACTGCACCGCACTGGGAGGTCAGGGCATCGATCTGGTGGACACCTACGAACGGCAAAAGACCAGTCGTCTGGAAGTGCAGCCAAACCGACGGAACACATAGACGGATGTCGCCCTTGCTCCTCGCACATCCGTGTCAGCACATATATACACATGTATATACACATGGGTAGATACAAACATACATGTGTCCATGTAAAAAGACAGAGAGAGATAAAAAAAGATCGAGCCACGTGGGACAAACGGGGAGAAGCCAAGTACGCATATATATGTGTCTGTAGCTCCATAGTTCTGTTACTCATACACGTAGTGGAGCGGCAGGGGACGCGGCCACAGGAGCGACAGCCTCGGTGCTGCGCCCGGCTGGCAGCGAGAAATTGTATGTAGGGACTGCGTGCGTCTTCTGACTGCTCCTGCAGAGGGTGCTCGTCCCCGTAGTGTCCAGGTGTCCCGTAGACAGGACCTGCAGAGAAGGAAGTTGCTCGCGTGGGTGAAGCCTTCGTTGCAATTTCCTGCCAAAAATTCTGGGCCGGCTGCTTCTGCAGCGGGTCGTGCAGCTGTGTGGTTCACGGTCAGTTTGCCTCATGCTCCTGCTTCACGCTTGTTGTTGTATGTGGATCGACCACCTGCACGTCCTAGTCCCACACGTAGGAGATGTGAGGTGGACACAGAGATATACGTCCCCACCGGCCCGTCACTGTCCAAACATCTGCGACACTACGCGGCTTCCCAGTGGCTCTGTGAGTGCAACCCTCTCTCATTTTGCCCTTCGCCGCAGATTTCTTCGTTTCTCGCCTGGCCACGCGGCTGCAGTTCTTCGTTCTGTGCTCTCTGCCTCGCCTGATGTGGCTGTAGCAACTGCGCAGTCTTCCATCGCGCGCACGCTCTGGAGCTGCTGCTGCCGGGAGGGCTACTGGTACTAGCAGCAGTGTTAGTACTAGCTGTAGTACCAGGAGTCGTACTTGTACTAGTAGTAGTACTGGCAGTAGTAGTGCTTGTAGTAGTACCAGTAGTAGTAGTAGCAAGAGGAAGAGTAGTGCCAGTGGTACTGGTAATAGTAGTAGTAGTAGTAGGTACTAGTAGGAGTAGTGGTAGTACGAGTAGTAGTAGTGATACTAGTACTAGTAGTGGCAGTAGTTGTAGTCGTAGTTGTGGTAGTAGTAGCAGTAGTAGTAGTGGTAGTAGCAAGAGCGGTGCCAGTGGCAGTGGTAATAGTAGTAGCAGTAGTAGTAATGGTAGTGCGAATAGTGGTAGTAGCAGTAGTAGTAGTAGTAGCAGTATTAATCGTAGTCGTAGTGATAGCAGTCGTAGTAGTAGTAGTAGTAGTAAGAGTGTTGCCAACGGTAGTGGTAATAGTAGTGGTAGTAGTAGGAGGAGGAGTATAGTAGTAGTAGTAGTAGGAGTATAGTAGTAGTAGTAGTAGTGGTAGTATACTAGTAGTGGTAGTACGAGTAAGTAGTAGTAGTAGTAGTAGTAGTAGTGTTCCAATGGTAGTGGTAATAGTAGTAGTAGTTGTAGTAGTAGGACGAGGACCAGTACTAATGCTAGTAGTAGTCGCAGTACTAGTAGTACTAGTGCCAATGGTAGTAGTTGTAGTAGTAGTAGTAATAGTGCGACCACCTAATAGTAATGGTAGCGGTAGTAGTAGTTATAGTAGTAGTATTCTGTGTAACCGCACCCCTGCTGCATCTTTCGCCGAGGCTTGCAGGTACTTACGTGGTTGACCTGATGCTCTATCGGACTGCTGCTGCTGCTTCAGCCGTTGCTGTTTGCGATGCTGCTGCTCCGGCTGAATTCGGTGCCGCGTCAGGAGCAGACGCTGCTACTTTTTCCCTCTTGCTGCTGTTGCGGCCAGTGAAGGCCGACTGGGACTGCTGCCGCTTTTTCTTGCCTGCTGCTGCATCTACTCCTGTAGCTCCTGGTCTCTCCGTGCGCGGTGGGTGCGCTCATGCTGCACCTGTTCTTGGCGTTGCCGGCTGTACTACGTCTACGCCGCTACTTTTTTCCGCGCGCCTGCGTATCTCGCTGTTGTCACTGCTGCCGCTGCTTGTGTCTCCTGCAGACAGACGTGAATTACACAGCTACGCGCCGGCACTGCAGTTCTCTCTTCCAGCGCTACGGCTCTCCAATTTATCTTCTCAATTTACTGCGACACGTCGCTCCTGCGCCGGAAGAAGCAACAGCAGGTGTCGATGGTGGGCAACAGCAGACGCGACTACTCCTGTCGCGTAGCTGCAGCAGCACGCGCGTATATCACAGGGAAAGCAGCAGCGGCAGCAGGTACACCAACTTGCTGCCGCTACAAAAAAGCAGCAGTCGTGGCAGCTGCGTGTATCCGAAGCTTGTTGGGGACAGCAGAAGCGCTGGTGCGTTTTCGCTCTGGAGAAGCAGTAGCAAGGTGCTGTCTGGGTCTCGCTCTGACGCCGTAGCTGCTTCTACACCAGAGCAAGCGGCGACTGCCACTGCGCGGGACACTGCTGCTGAAGACGGTGGCAGCAGTAGGACCTTCAACGGAGGGAGTCGCCCAGCTGGGGCTGCAGCCGCAGCAGCCGCAGCGGCAGTCGCTGCAGCGGCAGGCGCTGCCGCTGCGGCTGGACGAGCCAGTGTACGAGCAGCCGCTGCTGCTGGAGGGGGGGGGGAACGACGGGAGGAACAGGAGAGCGAGCTTGGATATTTGTACAGCGCAGCTATTCAGCAGCTGAATCAAGTGAGGAGACAATCCGACTGCGAACACACGCAAACGACGACACATGCAGCAAGTGCGCACCCGCGTATCTGCACAGGAAAGACTGTCTCTTAGTGTCGTGCCTCATGCTCCCACGCATGGAGAACCTACCAGTTACGTAGTCAGGCAGTCAGACTCCAACCCACATATATATATATATATATATACAGAGAGAGAGGAAGAGAGAGGATTGTGTCGAGGACTGTGTCTCTGCATATATGTGTGTGTGTCTCTGTGTTTCTATATGAGCACGTGAAGTGCAGGCGGAGGGAGGTGGATGAGCGTGCGTTTGTGTAGGGGCAGCGTCTACGTGCAGCTGACATATGGAAGGACGCCGCGCTTCTGCGGCCGTTCACATACCCCCGTGTAACACAGGGATGTGTTGAGCGAGGTGGTTTTAAGCAGCCAGCAGCCACGTGGTTGGTCTGCGCGTGTGCACGCGCGGGTTGACAGCAGCGTGACAGACGTCGGCGGCGTTGTGTGAATAAGTGTGTGTGTCTGTGTAGCGTCTCTGTCGCGGATATGCGTCTGCTACGTGTAAGCAGCCGTATCTCCAGGGCGTTCACACAGGCACAAGGAAGGGTCCGATAGAGCCGTGTACAGATGTGTGGATGTAGCGAAACTCGCTTCAGCAGCCGCACTTCGTCCTCTCTATACATAAAACGTTTCAAGGAGCGGCGGGCACAAGATTTTCTCTGCGAAGAAATTAGACACCTGTTCGTTGTCTATCCCAACACGTTTGGCTGCTCTCTGCGCATAAGTACAGTGGCCTGCCCATATGCATGTCCTTCTCTGTCGCTGTGTATCGATCTATCTATATGCGCGTACATACAGACTTTGTCTGCGTAAAGAGGTGAGAGCGCATGCTTCTTGGCCAGCGCGCTGCGGCTGGACTCTGTTGCGTGGTGTGTAGGAGCTGCCCGAAGAGCTGCAGCTGCAGTTCCGCTGGGTCGACATGCGACGCGTGCCGCGCGCTCGGGAGACAGGTGCTGCTGCAGTCCGCCAAGGAGGAGCCACGGGCAGCAACGAATTTTTCCCTGCTTCTTCCTTACCTGGTTCTAGCGTCCCTGGCTCCGCCGCATCTGCTGCAGGTGCTGCTGCGGCTGCGAGCCGCACCAGAGAAGCAGAAGTCCCTTACGTCCGGCTGCAACGGCTGGGCCTCGAGATGCTCCACGCCGTTGGATGCTTCTCGACAAATGAGTCAGCAGCGACACAAAGCATGCAGCGGCAGGGTCTGCACTTTCGCCCGCCTGTGTCGTAAAAGTCACGTAGGATATTTATATATACATCTGTGTAGATGTGTCCATGTCTATGTATCGGTGCGACTAGATCGTGTCCTAGGCAGATGTGAACATGTATACACGTACGCGTGTGTGTGTTCCTAGGGATACACTATTCATTAGATATGTGTGTAAATCTCACACGTAGGTATACGCAGGGATGTATGGCAGCAGATCTACGTATACATACGTGTGTATTTGTGTGTCACGCACAGCTCAAACATGTGTGTTCTGGTGGTGGATTCCTGAACCCTGCGCACACGGATGACGCGGCGGTAGACACGCCTGCGCGCGCAGCGAGAGGCCTGCCAACTCCATTCCGAAGTAGAGAATCCACGTATAAATTGTATTAATATAAGCGAGCACATGTGGATATACGCATGTAGACGTGTGTTCAGTGTGGGTACCTAGGTCCGTATATGGAGGACAGGCCTCCGTAACTTATATGTATGTATACATATGTGAGAGTACGCAGTGTAGAGTTGTACACTCGCGTCTAGGTGGCTACACAGCTGCATTCGCATTCGTGCACGAATACGTATACGAAAGCGTCTGTCTACATTCTTTGTAGAGGAAGCACGCTATATATACATATATACGTATATGTTTGCCTCCGTATAGATATATGTGTAACTATACGTGTACAGGTGCTTCTGTACACCCCTTCAGCTGCGCTCTACCTAACGGTTGTACCTGACCGTGTCCTACGCACGTGTACACATAGACAATGTGCATGTGTAGGTCTTACGTGTATGGACGCCTGTTCGTATACAGGCGTACCTACGAAGACATATGGATTGAGGTGGGGAACAACGTCTTCGCTTGTCTGACAACATCTACGTTGTGGAACCCACGCGCATGTATACAACGTATACGGCACGTGGGGGTGTATATGGCAGGAGCTTGTGCGTTCGGCTCTCACGAGTATCTGTATCTGTACCTAGAGGACGGATGCGATGAGCCGTGTGACCGTTGGGCCCGGCCCATGCGTAGAAAGGGTATCGCCTGCAGTTGCGCTGCAAGCACGAAAGGCATGCACCTGTAAACCCGCGTTGAATTTTCCGTTCGGACTGATCCTGCGTCTTCGTGTGTTCGGTAGAAGCAGGTGCACATACACGGTGAACGCCTCGTGCTGGGCGAAGCACCGGGGTGCGCGCCTGCCGCTCGGAGAGGGGTGGAGCCTGCATGCGTGCGATGGTTTGTTCGGTTCGTGTGTGGCAGCAACAGCGCTGCAGGCGTGTCTGTGGCGCGGTACACGGTGGACTGGCAGAGTTACACTTGCGTTTGTATGTCTCTGTGTCTTCGTCATCGTCGTGCTGCCCTGCTTCCCAGTGCGAGAATGAAGAAGTGTAGTTGGCAAGGATGTTGCCACTGAGAGACGCCCGGGGAAACCACTTTCGAGTTGTGACGCTCGAGACGAAGAGATTTTCTGCATATGCTGTTTGTTGTTTGCACACTTGCGCCTGCAGCCCTATAACGTGGCGGGCCGCTGCGCTGCAATGGGGCGTCTGCCGCGTGAACTGTCTCGACTGCCTCGACCGCACGAATGACGCGCAACACGTGCTGCACCAGCAGCTGCTGCTGCTGCTGCTGCGCCGTCTGCGACTGGTTCCCGCTGCTGTGACGCAGCTCGACCTTCAGGTAGAAGCTGCCCTCCCGTTGTTTTGCACGCGGGAGTACACGCTGTTGTCTGCTGAATCACACACGCAGAGGCACCGGCAGTTGCCAGCAGTGCGCCGTGCAACTCCAACCACATACGTATGTATGCCTGCAATCGGGAATAGACCTATTTGTATGTGTGGCTACACGCCGTAGCATATATATCTTTATTTATGTACAGACTTGTACGTTCACATCTGCGGTCGGTGTACCACAAGTGCATGTATGAGTCGCCCTGCATATTTGTGCACATGAACGGCGGATGAAATGTATGGGTACATCTTTTTTTGCGGGTGCCTGCCACAAGAGGTACGCGTACGCATCTAAATAATTTTCACCGTCTGCCACCGACGGCTGGCCGTGCCTGCAACATCGTGGAACGCGTCAGTCGCAGAAGCAGCCCGAATGAGTGATTCGGAGCAGAAACGCAGCTAGCTAAGAAGTACAAACTGAAAAGGGGACGGAGGGAGAGAGAGAGCAAAGCGGAGGAGCAGGCGAAAGTGGAGAAGAGGGAGAAGAACAACGCGGAGAAGGCAAAGGTGAAGAAGAAGAAGAAGGAGAGAAGAGAGAAAGAAGAGGGGAATTTAAAGGACGGAAACAAAGACCTAGAAGGACAACGAGAGGGGCAATTAGGATGTGTGCGTGTGCGTGTGTCTGTGGCTGTGGCTGTGTCTGTCTGTCTCTCTCTGTCTGTGTCTGTATGGGGATGTACAACTCCATGTAAAAAACGATGCCGTCATGAGGGGTTGTGGGAAAACAGTGCAGTGTTAGCCCGGGGGGCTTCACATGAGTATACAGGTCGTCTGTCTCAGGGGGCATGAAGCGTATACACAGGTGTATGCCTGTGTGTGTGTGTATCTATGTTTTAAGGGAGAACGGAAGGGAGAGAGACGCGTACCTACACTCTGAAGTCACGTAGTTCTTTGCCTGCCACGTACGGAGGCCAGACGGTTCTCCCTCACCTGCCTGTGGCAATGTGGATCTGGACAGTTGTGCCAAGAGGGGGAGACAGAGTGCTGGTGATGCACGCGCGCATGTGGGCCGGAGATGTCCGCAGAGGGCTCTGTGTCTAAGTAGCTTAAGCCGCGTCGCCTCCTGGACATAGCTGTTGTCGCTGCGGAGGTTTTGCCGTAGAGGTAGCAGCAGTAATCGGCAGCTCTTCGTGTATTCCGTCTGTTACCGCTGCGCGCACGTCCAAAGGGACCTCCACACGCGTCCGTGTGTGTGTATGTATGTATGCATGTCTGCGTGGCGTGCGAGTGTGACCGGAGCTCGTGTTGCTCGAACAGACCGGCTTTCTGAGGGCATGAGCTCCACGTTCTGGCTGTACGCTGCTACTGGCTCTGTCCAAGAAGCGACACGTGCGGTTTTCTCTTTTTCCCTCAGCTTTCATCAATTCTGACGTCGCTGATGGATGCGATGGGCGACCGCCTTGCCATGCAGTACGGGGGTAGGTACTGCTCACCGCATGCGCATAGGCTTCATCTGCGTGATACTTTTTGTTCATTTCTTCTGCTTCTTCTTCCTTTGCACGTGTGACATTCCCGCGGCTTTTTTTTCTTCTACCCGCCATTGTTGCATCTTACACAGTCGTCTCTCAGTGTACGTCAAACTCACTGCTTCTCTCACTCTCTGCGCAAGAATCCTTGGCACTTCTCTCTCTCTGACATTCGCTTCCCCTTCGAACCGTCCGTGTCACTTCTCCTCGTACGTCTGTCTGCCTGTCCGCCTGCTTCCCTTTCTTCCCTGTCTCGCGCGTTTTGGCCTAGCTCTTGTCTCCGTATCCTCGTCCCGCCGACCGCAGCTTTTTCTCTCTGTGTCGTCTCTCCCTCTTCTTCTTCTTCTTCCTCTTCGTCTTCTTCATCTCTAATGTCTCCCTCTCTCTCGCATGATCGGTGACACACGTGAGATGTGAAGCAACATTGCAGGTCCTTGTGCGTGTGCATTTGTTGTTCCCAGAGTTCTGCAGCCGTATTGCCGTATATATTGTGTGTGTATATGTCTACATATACATATATCAATATATATATATATATGTATATACATGTGTATTATGCGTAGGTTGTCTATGTGTATATACGTATATGCATACATGTGTGTACGTGTTTAAACATTTGTGCATGTATACGTCCCTGTTTAGCGAAACAGGTATACACATGAACGTATTTACGTTTATATATAGATATATATATACATATATATATATATATATGTGCATACTCTTTGACGTGTGTGTGTACATCCGTGTATGTCCAGACATAGCGAGAGATATATGTAGAGAGAGACGTATCCTTCTGAGTATTTATCTGTCGAGGTCTGCATTTCTACTGACGTGTGGAGTAGGTGATGCAGCGCATAGGCATGTGGCGGTCGGAGTGTTCTCTTGGTGGTGCGTCACAGGGTCCAACGCACATAAAAAGCAGCACGTGCTAACCAGCAACGGTAACGTGACTGCTGGGGAGGAGGACGCTACCACTAGGGGCTACAACAAGAACAGCGTCGACTCTGCGATCCCCCGATGTAACGACGGAGGCATAGGAGCAACAGCACGCACAGACGAGACAGTGGCTGAAAGGTGGCGAAGCAGCCTGCCTGTCGCGTCGTTCTTTTCTCGCAGCGACAGTTATCCGTCTCTGGCTGCTGGAGCTTCTGGGGCACCACGCAGTCGGATCGCAGCCGCAGCCGAATTTCTCTGGCAACGAGCAGTGCCAGGCAGGTGGTTACTCGAAGACGAGGAAGGCAGCAAGAAGCTCCTCTCTTTCGAGAGGCTTTCTTCTTCTCCGTTGTTCTTTCTTTCTCTGTCCACTTCTGTTAAGCGCAGGTATTACGCGCTGCCGCTTTGAGGCGCACGTTCACGTAGAGCGCGAGGGATGCGAACACTTGGGTGTGAGCACGCACGCATCTGGTGCAAGGATAGTTTGATTGACCCACAAGGCCGTGATGTATTAGAAGTGTGTCCCTGTGCGCCTGTGTCAGTATTGTACGACATAGCCCCCGAGTGAACTACGCGTCGCTAAGAGAGCATCTCCTTCGCACGCTCCTGCTCCTGAGCGACGGCGACAGCAGCAGAACATGAGTGTGAGTCACCCTCAGGGACAGCCGCAGCAGGTCCTGGCGGATGGACAGTCAAATTACTCGTTCCTCATCCTGCAATGTACCAGTTTGTTGCGTTGTCTTCTGTTCGACGTCACTGGCTCCTTCTCTGTTTCGGCGTGCTGCTTTCTTAATTTGCCTCAGTAGGTATTTCCTATCTAAACCAAGACTCGTCATTTTGCGCGAGCAGGAGGCTAGATTTCTAGCCGTCTCCGTTATCCGGCCCACCCCGGTTAATTTTGATTTCCCTTTTGTTGTCAGTCTGCTGATTCATCAGCCGCGGCCAGCTTGCAATTTCGTGCTGGGATCGCCCCTGCAATGGTGCTGTCTTCGCGCGTCTGCTGCTTGTGCCCGGTTACTTGCCCGCAGCAAAGAGTATACGTTTTCTTCTATTCGTGCTGCTATCTCACCAGCATCCCACAACAACAGTCGCCGCACCTGTATTCTGGTTGCCTCCTTCCTCCAGAACTGTGGAATACAGGCAGCAGCGCTGCGCTCTG
Organism: Sarcocystis neurona; assembly: GCA_000727475.1. NCBI lineage: Eukaryota > Apicomplexa > Conoidasida > Eucoccidiorida > Sarcocystidae > Sarcocystis > Sarcocystis neurona. The sequence continues at coordinate 5,314,923 of KL647292.1, forward strand.
TATGGCTTGTCACTGCTGCAGGTACAACAACGTGCTGGCCGACCGGTCGAAGCAGCAGGCGCTTAATCTGCTTCACCAGCGTTTCTCTCCTTTTGACTTTGCACGCCGCCGGGAGGCAACACCTCCGCTCTGGGACCTGGGTGTCGATGCGTGGTGTCACCACGAGTAAGCGCTACTGCTGTCGCTCCGTCTGTCGTTGCCACCGGGACAGCACCGTAAAGGCGGGCACTCCGTCTGCCTGTAGAGTGGGTTTGCTTTGCTTTTCGAACTTTGCCTGTTGACATTTACACACACACAGGTTCACGCGTCCCACCCTTTTTTCTGCTTCGAAGAGAGCTACTAAACAGTTCTTTCTCGAGATGAAAGTTATGCATGCTTTTCACCTTTTCGTACAACGTACACCTACAAGGGTGTAACCTAATGCACAATTCATGGCATACAACTGCGGATCTGGTGTACGAATATGTATACGCAAGTGTCGATGTGCTGCATACGTGTGCAACATTGAGGCTTTTTCTTCTTCTCGCGGACTGCCAGCTCTGTGGGCTAGGCGTTGCACTGCCGGTGCGCGGCGACCGTATGCATTTTCGTTTAACTCGTTGTATCCCCGTCGCAAAGAGCTCGCGCATCCTTACGCAAAGGTCCGTGCCAAGTTGGCAGGTAGACAACTTGGTAGGGAGACGCGCGATTACAAAGCTGGACAGATGGATAAAATGCACTTGCCCAATCAGCACACGTTTGTGTACAAGTCGCGGCGACCGCGAGGATGATTTCATCCTCTATCTGGTGGGCCATGCGTGGTGCAGCGGAAGGGATGGACAGAAAGCGCTTTTGTGCTGTAGACAGTAACACATCTGTTACGTAAGGCACGCCTTCCTGTGCATGGGTGTCTTTGCTAGTTGCCTCTCGCTTCACCTTTTTTCGTGGACGCGCCTTCGCGTGATTAACTGCGCGTACTCCTCTCGGTGGCGGGGACTGTGGTGGCCACACGTGCTTCACACTGTGCCATACCTTTGGCCATGCGTGCCTGCGTAAGGACGCACATATACGTTTGTTGCGTTGATTTCACGGTGCGAGTGAAGCTCAGCATCTGCTGACGCTAGTTAAGTCACGTTGCGTGGGAGAATGCACGTGAAGCACGAGAGGCGGAATTTCTCTGTCTTTGCTGTCCTCTTTGCCTTTGAAGAGTCCGTCTATCGCGTCCGTGGTACTGCTACTCCTGGAATGACGGGTGCAGCCGGTGTCCGGCACCACAAATACTGCTGCACACGTGGTGCTGCTCCTCCATGGAGTCCTGTTGTTGCTTCCCACGGTGCGGCAGTCCTTCGCCACCGTGCCCGTACTCTTCTCCATGGTGTTGCGAGTTTCTTTGTTGCTTTTGTTTTGTCCGACTGGCGTTACTGGGGGCTCCGACCGCTGCCCCTGCCGTTGCCTGCAGGCCGGAGGCACGCACCGTCTTCGATCCTGGAAGCTGGTGGGTGCTCCCGTTGCAGCGATTTTTCAATGTCTGCCGGTTAGCGATCGTCGCTAAGCGCCTTCTCTGCGCGTCCTGCGACCGGTGCAGTACGCCGTACCGCAACTGTTTCTGCAGTGACACAAGCTCCTTGTGCTCCTACTTTCCTGATAGCAAATGTGTTTTGAGCATTGGCGAGGCCTGCTGCAGCTCAGTGGGTAAGAATTTGGACATCAGCAGAGAGCTGTGCTCATATAACTCGTGCTGTGCGGTGGTAACAGCAAAAGATGCAGCAGCGGCTGACGTAGCACCCGGATCACAGGGGCACGCCGCGACGGCAACGAAGGCACGAAATCAAGGTACAACCCCTGAAGCACACACAGGAACAGCATTACTAGCCACAGCAGCAGCAACAGCCCGATCACGAGCAGAAGAACCAGGGCCACAGCCTCCAGTGGCAAACGCACCAGCCTCTCTGAAGACGCAGCCAGGCACACCACCCGTGATGGTACCAGCAGCAGCGGTAGAAGGGAGGCCTTACGGATTACCTTCGCCTTTGGTGGCTGCGGTATCGTCTCGTCGCTGCACGCTATCTGATGGTTCTCACCAGCAGCAAGAACAGCAGGACTCTTCATCTTCGGCGGCGTGGCTACAACTGTTTGGTGGGCACCCTGCTTGCGTTCCCCCACCGCGCCTCTTACGCCTGATGCACACAACGCATACCAGCTGTGCTCCTGAGGGCTGCCGGTACCACTGTTGCAGCGTGAACAACGTCTTGTGCAAGGCAAGCAGTAGGGATCTGTGTGCACTTAGCTGTTGTACGAACCGGCACCAGCGGAGCACAGGAAAATACAGGGACATTTTAGACAGCAGAAACGACAGTGCCTACTCGAAAAGCTCTAACCTCCACAGTATCGGTACTGACAACGCAAAATCGGAGCGCATTAGAACACGCAACAGTTGCGAAAGACGATCTTGCCTTTCTCCTTGCCGGCTAAACTCTTATTCCGAGACGCGGAGCCGCTCTTGCTGCTACTGTTGGCATTCACAAATCAGCGGGCAGCATTCTTGCTGTCGTTCCGACGGTATGCGCGGTTATGAACAAACAGATACGTTTAGGTCACCTAATGGGGACACCACGTACACATACGAACCGTGGCGTGAGGAGATTGATAGAGAAGCGCTAGAGATTGCTGCTGCCGCAGTTGCTTACCTAAAGGACACAATTCAAAATTGGTCTGGGAAACAATTGCACATTTCTGCGGAACAGGTAGACAACGTTTCCGTGCGAGACGGCACTCCTTCGCACGCGCACGGACGTGTAGCAGCTTATTCAGAGAGTGACTGTTGCTCTCGTTGTTTTCTCGACAAAGTGAATGGTCTTGCATTCCAGCGGACCTCCTCACTGTTGACATTTATGAGTAGTTCAAGGCCCGACCACAGCGCTCTGGAGGGGGGGCAAGGGAAGCAGTCCTCTTTCATGAGGTGCAGCCTGGCAGAGCTGTTTTTGCCTTTGTTTGTGCAGCCAATGAGCATAGTAAGAAAATTCCATAGTGACACAGCGTGTGACACAGGGACAACATCAATAGTACAAGGAAAGTGTCACAAGCTGGCGCGCCAGAGCAACCACTGGAGGGGAGAAGACATGCAAAGCTTCCACTGCAGCAGCTTCAGCGGCGGCAAGCTTAAAAGCGATGGCGATACCAGCGACTGCGGCAACTTTTGCAGTGGCAGCGATGCATTGAGCTCTAAGATCAAAAGCAGCGAGATAGCGGACGCCATCAAACACGCGGATGCAGAACTCACAAGCAGCCGTGCTGGCAGCGCAAAGTCGACGTATATTTCTCTCCACGAAGCAGAAAGTCTTTATGAAGGGGAGAGGGTCTTCTCGTGCATGTTAACTGCACCTGCCTTCGTAGCCTTTGCTTCTCGCTCTGCAGCACAGCGGCGTAAATCACCTGCGAATTCTACGCACTTTGTGCCCGTCGGGAAGCGGCGGCAGCGACGTCTCGCGGCTACAGGATCAGCACGTGAAGAAGACTGGGTGTGGCTGTTGTCACCCTCTACCCTGCTGCGAGTGTCTCCGCCGTCTGCCCCGCCGCCGTTTTCATCTCTTCGTGTTGCAGCGCTTTACCGTCAATCATTTATCGGCAGCTGCTGCGCACGAGGAAACTCCCCCTTTCTGAAGAATCTCACGATGAATCGCTGCTGCGGACCAAAACGTAACGTACTGACACAACTTGGAAGCCGCTGTTTGTGCAGCAGCGCGTTCTGCGGGGCGTGTTTACCATCCTTCGCACAAACCGCCACTGCCTTTATCTCGCTGCAGAATACAAGGGCAAGAAGAGAAAAAGTACTGCATGCACACAGTACACCTAGTCGAGTTTGGTGCGGGAGCAACCAAATTAGTCTGTGGCGAAAAGATAGCTTTTCACCTGCTGAAGTCCTAACGACAACCTACGCGGATCCTGCCTGCACAGCGCAGGCTTCCTGGCGGCCCCCTGGAAACGTTCACCTACCGTGTGCCGCTACCCGTGTTCTCCACGACGGCAATTTGGCACCTAGGGGTACAAATCTGATAGAAGAGACAAAGACGCCGTCAGTGGTACCAGTCACGCCACCGTTGACTGCCGTACCGGTGACAACCCTGCCGCGGAGTGGGAATGTATCGGAAACGGCGGCTATAGGAAGCGCAACGTGTTTCACGGCTGAGTGGGAACAAACACACGAAGAAACCCGCTTCACCTTGAAACCACCTGCAACATCGGAGGATCCCGCAGGGCTTGACCTTCTGTCTGTGGCAAGTGTGCCGCGTGTACAGCCTGGACAGGTGGCATTTGTTGAGCAGCTGTTGGGACAGGAAGAAGAGTTTATGCGTCATCCCGATCGGCAGCGAGTATATGTCACTACAGTGGAGAGAACTTCGTGTCAGAGTGCCACGCCCGACCAAGGCCGCGGATGGACTGAAGCCATGCTGTTTCCTGCAAATCTGCCGCTGTCCTTCTCGGCTGGTGGCGCAGCATCTCCAGTCTAAATCAGTCCGAGTACTGGCTCATCAACAGCGATGATGAAGCAGTGCAGAGCGACCCGAGCGGTCCTGCAAAAAGAATTCTCTCCGCTGCAAAAGGAATTTTCTGAGCTGCAGTCTGAAAACATCCACCACTCTCCTATCGTACGTAGCGCAACACCCGTTCAAGCCATCTGCATGCATTCCGAGTCTCAGTCTGCTACGCACTGCTGCTTGGCAGTCTTTTGCAGAGCCGGACACGTCCTCAGGTTCTCCTGCTTAGTTTCTCCGCAAGACAGGCACAAGCGTGCGCTTCTGGGTACCAGCGTGTCGCGTGGCTCTTGGTCCGTGTAACATAGTCCTCTCTTGTGCAGCAGTGCTGATGTCCATTGAGCAGGAATGCGCACGTGACTTTGTGGGTATTTGTACGTACGTGCCTCGAAAGCGTGGAAACAAGAAGAAGGCATGCGAGCTTATCTCAGCAGGCAGCAGAGTAGGCGATGTGTACGGCAGAATCGTGGGATTGACGTATAAATCTATAACGTCGTGGAGGCGCAGGTGAGGTCCAGCTGACTGTATTTATATATATATATATATATATATATATATATGCGCGAACGTGTTCTTGTGTGCAGGTGCGTATGTAGGTATAGGGGTATGAGCATGTATCCCCACAGACACGCTTGGTGAAACGGACTTGCAGACTCACGCTCAGAAGATAGCCACGTTTCACATTAGCAGCGCTGGGAGTCTCTAATGCGCTGAAATGTGAAATGGTAGCTGTAAACAGGTGACCACACACGGCCTTCTGTTTGTTCTCGCACATCCTCTAATGCGCTGGAATGTGAAATGCTAGTTGTGAAGACGTGACCACATACAGGCCTAAGTTTGTTTTGGCACATACTTGCGGACGCATAGATTTACGTGTACGTAGGTATGCGGAGGTATATGCACGTACGTGTGTCTTCAGGCGTGGTGTGAAGGAACAGTATAAGCCGTCTCTAGAGGGGCAGGTTTTGCGAGCAAAACACAAACGTCGCACACCTTCGTGAACTGTCTCGACATATACTCATGCTGTGCAGAACAAAAGTCTGCGTAGGCTTGCGCACTGGTAAGTGTCTTAGATACATTTGTAAAAATGCGTAGAAGATTTACCAGGGCATCTGGACCTGCAGTAAACATCTCTTCAACCGCAGTTTCGGAGCAACACCTGCGAACGATCAAGAATAGTCAAGGCGGGGACACACCGTTCCACTGTTGAAAACTGTGGTTCCCTCGTACATACACCTTCTGCGGATTCGCCATACACAACCTTCAATGGCTATATTGCAGGAATCCATACACAAATGCACATGCTATCTGCTCTGATTTTTATGCAGTCAAGACCGTTAGTCAGACAAGTGATTCTTTACTGTTGCGTTGTATGGTTAACCTACGCCGCGCTATACACAGACTTCCCAAACACATCTGCCATCGCTGTTGCATTCGGCATTCAAGTGTTTCAGATCATATTGTTCCGGTGTTAAATGTTGCCGCGGCTAAGGTGGCGAAGGCAGCACACAGTTCAGAGGATCAACTAAGCACGTGGTTGACTTGAGCTATGTACGCGTGCAACCACGTAATTTCACCGCCACAAAGGGGCAAGAACGATGAGGGGCACGTTTCTTAACGTAGCACAACGCGATCAAACCAGTGGCATGACTGCTTGCTCTGACGGCAGCTAAAGATCGACCATCGCCTGAGTGCTCCGTGAGGCGCTAGAGCAACTCATGGAGCAACGAGACGAGGAGCTGCACAAAACAGGTTGTAGAAGCACGAGGTGCACAGTTGAGTGGCAAAAACAACTTGTCATTCCGGGAAGCGCTCCTACCCGTGTACATATTTTGCGTAATATGTTGACCTACATCCTGCGCAGGGCGAATGTAGGAAGAACGGGAGACATCACGGGAGCAGAGGTCGCATTACATCGTCAACACAATCACGCGGGAGCGCCTCACAGAAGACGTCTATAAGACATGCCGTCTAGGCGCGTATCGTCCTTACAAATGATATGCGTAGCACCTGGAAGGACAGTCAACGCGGTTTTATATTCAAGATGGTATATACACTAGTAGATATAGTTGTACACTCAAAGTGTGACTCAACGCGGTTTCATATTGAAGATGGTATATACACTAGTAGATATATTTGTACACTCAAAAAGTGTGTGACTCAAAGGACGTGGAACTGTACGCGTATTCCACATCCGCCGTTCGGGACGCACTGATCGTGCAACACGTCTGCCTGCACTCTTGGCTAAGAGACAGTGTCGCAGCTCGGCAAAGCCAAGCATTTTCAAACTTTTTTGCGCGGACCTGCCTACGTACTCTTCGAATAATTCCATAGTGGCGACCGTGCAGGCGGTCCCTTGAGATGACAAAGTAGTCAGCTGAATATACCACGCGCGTCTGCAAGCTTCCTTCCCCCTTCTCGTGCACCTGTGAAACCTACCGTCTACTACACGTGAAGAGTAAACCTTCACGGCGGAACCAACGTCTCTCTACATGTCTTTCCGGCGCTAAAGCTACCCAGCGCGTATATGTGTGCACCATTATGCTTCTCCTGCGCTGTCTGTGCCGCTGGTGCTACGGGTATAACTGTTCCGCGCGAACTGGTCGCCATGCGCCGAGAAGTGTACATCTACCGCCCTGGGGAGCAGGACGCGCGAAACAATGGAACTCCTGCTATCGTGCAGGACAAGATCCTGGGGGGCTGCTCAATAATCAAGATCTCCCGTGCGTTCATCGCGGAATTCTACGCGACCAAACAGATTCTCCTCAGAATACATGAGCATGTGTCTGCTTGTAGACAAGGGAGCTGCACTGCTGGCGGCTCTGCATTCCCCTGAGTTCCGAAGTAATGAATTTTCACGATCACTTCATGCCTCCAGTGCAAAAGACCTATATTTCTTAAAGGCTGAATACTAGTTTCAGGGCAAGAACGATCATCCTTAGTTACATCGATTGCCATAGAGAGGCTTGATGTGACGTAGGATCTGTTCGTGCCCCAAACATACAAGCAAGCAGGCCGAAGGGGTTTGCCCTCATCCAGGAGTACTCTCTGAGGCACTTGTGAATGCACCTTACAGGCTACAGGCGGCGCTAGAGGTCTCAGTGGAGCGAACAACTTGTAAAAGTGAATCCCAGTTACTTGTGCCCGGCTGGCATATATATGTATCTACAACTGTTCGACACACGGACAAAGGCTATCATATCCGCAGATCCGGTACCCAATATGATTGCCTTAGTGCTTCCTTCTCAGCTGGGAAGGTTTCTTCTCTGAACGCGATGTGGCTTATTCAATGCGATTCGCACTTCTCCCAAGAGCACTTATGTAACACACGCTAGTTGCTACAGCTTTTCAGGTAACACTTTCTTGTTACGCGGACAGCGGCTACCTTGCCGCTGCAGGTGTCATTTTCGTATGACTGACTCAGCACCCCTACTAAGCTCTGCACAAATCCGCTGCTTTGGGCGCCGCTGCAATCCCACGTCTCCTCAACACTTAGACGCCCTATGCACTGCGTTGTTGCCCGTGCACTGCAGAAATAATCATAACGCTGCTGTATACTACTGGCCAGATGCAACTGTATATACATTCGATGTCTCTCACCAGGATAACAGGTCCGTATCTTTATCTCCATAACCGAGTAACCGCTCTATCTGGTAGCTTTTCTAGCGTACTCTCAGGTACTACGACTTGTCAGCATAAAGTGTGTGAATGCCACATTTTTGAGATTACAGACGATTGTATGGGAGATAGATATAATTCCCTCGTCGGATGCAGCAGTGTGATGCGGCACGTCCGTCCTGATCCGCTGAAGGTGGGGAGGTGCGTCAGTCTCCGGTAGCTGTGGGTCTAATCACCTCTTCGTATCTACACGTGTATATACGTCGTTGTGTACCTGTTCACACGTTGACGCGTGGTGCATATGCATACATACCTACGGTAATCTGACTGCGCGTACGCATGTGTGTACACATGCGCATTTTCCCGTTGCGGACGTGGGCACACTGCTGATGAGCTTCCGCATACCAAAATTCCCCTGCACGTGCAAAACTTCTGCAAACGACTTCAAGCTTCTGCTTGCTTTCACCAGGAACAGGCAGCATCGGAGGCGTCACCTGCTTGTGCGAAGGCTGCAGACGTGTCCGAGGAAAGACTTGCGTCTGTAGCTTGATTCCCTGTCTCGTGCGGTGCAATCGTCACTAGTGATGGACTGTATAGGGAACGTCGTAAATACACGAACTTATGGGGGCGTTTCGGTGAAAGCTCTTTTTCTGAGACCGCGCCAAGCACATTGACACTTCTGCAGCAGCAAGTTCGTGAAGCTTCACTTTCTACGATAGAAAATTGATCAGTTTCGGCAGCGTTTCAATTTGAAACTGCCACATCGCTAAAAGCCGCGCCAGAACATCACAGATTCTGACACTTCTGTGCCGGCAACCAGTCTTCTTCCGTCTGGGAGTTATGGTGTGGAGAGTTCACGATAGGCAGGTGAAACACAGTTACCCGGTACCAGGTATCCATATTACAAGTCGGTTTTGAGCCAAGTGCGTGGCAGTGTACACAATCTTCTTCGACAACCGCAACCGGGCAGCAAGTCATTGGTGGTGGTTGCGCGCGTCTGCCTCGGTGTCGGGAATACGGAGCATCTTCACGTATACGTGCCTTAATATTTGCCTTAATTAGTCAACCCGCCCCGTTTTGCGAATCGTTGAACGCAGTCAGCTGCTGGAAAACAGTGAATGACCGTTCGTGTAGCAGACTTCCGCGCGAGTACGGCGTGTGTGTTCCGAAGGAGACAGGCTGCAGCGGGAGCCGCTCGGGGAATGCTCGACTACTTTTCAGTGTCGAACAGCGTTGCTTTTTTCTGTTCACGGAGGCCGTTTTCTTCTATTCGTAAAGGCCTCGCGAACACTTTCCATAGACTCGGCAGGAAGGCCTTCATCTGCTGAGCTGATGATTTCTGTGTCTATACTGAACGGCAAGCGTACCTTGAGGCCGCGGATACCCGGTGCACCCACTCTACCCTTTCCAACTGTACATCGGCAGTGTCGTCTCGAATCCGGTTTCTACAACTCTGCACATTTTTCCGTTATCCAAGTATCTCGCTTTGCTCTACCGCTCTTCTAAGACGCGTCCATTTTTAGTGAGGAGAAATCTGTTCCGCCGCCTTCTCTGTATAGCTGTTGGGTGGTTCTACCCTCTCCGCGTCCACCCCCCGCACCAGCTGTGTCTTCTACGATCTACTGTAGGGGATTCCCTTTCTGTGCACTCGCTGCCCGCTCCGTTCTTGTTGCAGTTTTGCATCTCCGTACCTTATGCTTGAGGACGTCATCACGTTCGCACCTTCTTCCTGTTTTCTGGCCTTCTCGCCGTCCGTCTCCAGCGCCTCCTCCCCGTCACCGCGCCCGTAGCATTTCTGTCCTCTGCGTGCGATGACGCGATTCCAGCTGTTCTCTGTATCAGGACGCTACCTTCAGTCTAAGCTTCACATATTCCTGAGGTGTTCGTTTATTCTCTACTGCAGAGTTTAATTCATGCGGCAGGTGGCCAGTCATATGTTAGGCCTCCACAACAGCGCGGTGGAACTCCTCCCGTCGCAGGAACACCGCACACCAAGCTGTACGGCCAATAGTGTGCGGAACACCACCGCAGCAGCACCTTTTCAGAAACAGGCCACCTATCCATTGCAATCCAAAGCAGGCCATTAGCTGCTTACGTGTGCCTCATACGCTCGATTTCCGTCTTTCCGTGTAGACGCAGCTGACTTGCGGCGTTGTAGTCGTAGAATGCACTGCACTACATCGATGTGATCACGCTCTCCTTTTAAAGGAGCTAACCTGGCTGTTTTGGTTAGTTGTTAATGCTTTCTCGTTGTGTCCGCCACGGTCAGTGTACTCCGTGGGCAAAGAGCTGAATCAGGAGAGTCGCAAGGACGTCTACACAGCGGCACAACGCTGAGATCGGGCAGCGGCCCATGGCACCACGAAGCCGCAGCTGGGAATAAACAAGCCTGATGTACGCGAACCGGCAAAAGAACATTCAATAGCTCTACGCAGTCTTCGAGGGGGAGAAGGTACACGCACCAACGTTCCCGTCCCAGGAGCCAAGGCAGTCACGAAACAGCAGCTACCAGGGGAGAAAAGAAAACAAGCGACCAGGAGCAACAGGCGCAGCAGCAGTAGATATGACGCAATGGTGTGCTGCAAACAAGTGAACTTGTGATTTTTTTCAGTGCATATTTCTCAATCTCCCCTCTACAACGACATGCAGGGCCAGAGATGGCCGGGGGGTACTGCAGTCCAGCGAGGTGCTTGCACCTGCTGTTATGCTGTCGAGTGTACTCTTTTGACAGCGGTGCGGCTCCAGCCGATTAGAGCAGCTCCTGCTGGTGCGGGAGGTGCAGACACGGCTGCTCCATCCCTGACTCGCAGGAAAAAACGAAGCGACGTGCGCAACGGACCCCATGCTGCTGCAGCTGATCCGCTTCTGTTGTCTTTAAGCAGGCCACCTGCGCGCACGCGACCAACGTGGCAGGGACGGCAGCAGCGAATAATTCTTCATGGGGCCAATAGGGTTTATGAAACTGAAGCAGTCACAGCGACACGTGCCTCGCATCGTACATTTTATGGTTCTCGCATGCTGGCAGTTCTCCGGCTCCCTGTTCTCCTGCTTCTCTATTCGAAGCTGCTTCTGCTCCCCTTTCTGTCCGGTCCGTCAGTAACAGTATCTCTTGCCCGTCAGCTGCAGCTATATTCTCAGCCTGCACTTCCAGTTTCTCCTGTCTTGCCCCGCCTCTCTGAGCTTGGTGCTGCTGCTACTGCAGGTTCTGCCGTCCTTTCGACCTCTCCTGTTAAGTCTGCTGTGCAGGTTGTTGCCGAGGTTCTACCCACTACACGTAGCAGCTCTCCTCCATGCTCGTCGCCGCCTCACCCCTTCGTGCGCCCTATTGAGTCACCTCTGAATGCGGCGGCGTCTCCGGCTTGGAGTCGTTATGTGCCTACTCGTCGTCCTCTTGCTTCAGCTGCTGCCGCCGGCTGTGCACGTTCTTCCTGTGCTGCTGTGACTGCTGGTTCTCGTTCGTCTGCTTCTGCTGGCATTCCTGTGGCTGTCTGGGTTTCCCAATCTCGCGCTTGTGCGAATCCTGCAGCTGTAGCAGTTGCTTGTGGTTCTCCGTGCATCGCACATGTGTGTCCGCTGTCTTTGCGAATCATTTCCCACACCCGTCGTCTCTTCCACAGCGGTCCCGGTCCTGCTGCTCCTAGCCACACGCCATTTTCCGCTGCTTCTGCTCCGTCTAGCAGTTCTGCCCTTCGTTCCGCTGCTCCTGCTCTTTCTCCTGATGCTTCTGCCCTTCGTTCCGCTGCTCCTGCTCCTTCTACCGATGCTTCTTTTGACGGACGGCAGCGGTGCAAGGGACCGTGGAGAACACTCAATCGTGTACAGTTGCGCTGCGCACCTGCAGCAAGTCTTTCTCTCTCGTCCTCCTTCCCTTACCTGCGCTGGACGCGCATGCCACCCCTGCACGCGCAGATGGAAGACGAGAAAACGGACATCGAAACGTCAAGTGGCTATGAATCTCTCCGCCTCGTGAAGCAGCAGGTATTTTGTTTTCTTCTGCCTGAGAGCTGCGTCCGCGAATTTATACGATTTTGCCGCTTTGAACACACATATCCTTTTTACATAGATCAGCAGGATGAAGGTGGAACGAAGGGCAGAGGCACTGTTCTAGAGCGACTCCATAGGCATGTACACACGTGCACTCCTCGATGTTTTGCTCCATTGATCGCACTCTACATAAATATGTACGTATACGTGTGCACAGCCAGTGTGATGTGTGTCTGTCAAGAAGTGCGTTGTCTGCTTGTTATAGTATCTGACGCACAGCACCAGTGGCAGCAACAACAACAGCCACGAGACGTCCCGTACTTCTCTGAGTACGGATGATTTGCTAGAGTTCTCTGTTTCTGACTTATGTGCGAACAGCTGCAGCAGCAGGTGAAGCAGCACCAGGCGGAAATTCGGTCGTTGTTGCGAGGTCTACTGCAGATGGCGCTGCAGTGTCTTCGCAGCATGTGGGGCGTGTATTTTCTTGGCCTCTCTGTTCTGGTGCTACCATTTTGCGCCTCTGCACGACCTTATTTAGAGGTTTTGAATCGGGTGCCTCTGAACGATCCCTACTTCCTGAGGTAGGTGTCACCTTGCGTAGTAGGGAAACAACAGCACTCCCTGCTCTGGTAAAGGGAAACTCGCAGGAACTTTTGCTGCCGTTTGCAGATCTACGCCTGCTGCTGGCGGCCTGTCTCTGTTGCTATAGCAATAGCAGCAGCGCGTTGTGTGACCCCGCACACACACAAAGTGTGTGGGGAAACACACTTTCGAGGCGGTGGTGTTCAGTAGCCGGTTGACGTCTCGACAACCTCGAGTCGAGTCTCACCTAACTCGACGATGACCTCAGCAAGCCTGACCGAGTTCTGCTTCGGACACCGCGCTGTTGCTATGTATGCCACAGGCACCTCGATCTGCCAGATGACGCTTCTCCTGCGCTGTTCGGACTCCCTTTTTACGATGTAAGTGTTGGTTTCGTGGTGTTGCAGTGGCAGATGCCGCCTACTTACGCCAGCTCCGGCGCAGCGTCCGCCGCAGCGATGTACGTCCTTAGTGCAGTAAGTGAGATAGCGAAGGGTAACTAGATCAAAGGAAGCAAGGGCAACCGCGTAGCAGCTCCAGCACCACCAGTGGCGAGTGGCAGCGTCAGAAGGACGTGCAGCGTGAGCGATACGGCAGCGCGAGCATTTCTCAAGTCGACACTTCCTTTGCAGCGTGTAAGAGTGTAAAGAAGGTGTTCTATTAGGAATACTCCCAAACCCCGCACCTCGAATGCTAGGTCTAGGTGCTCGTTCAAATATATGCATCACAGCATTTGATGCACTGGAGAAGTCTTCCACGTCTTGCAGTTTTCGTGTGCGTTCCGGCGTGTGGCCGCACCCTCGCGGCAGCGTTATTTACGGCTGCCAGATAACAGCCTACTTGCTCGTGGCGATCTTCTCTGCATGCCGATTGCAGGCAGACGTGCCTTGAGCCCACGTTATCTTCCGCAGGTTACCTGCAGAAAGTGGAATTCCAGATTAAGGTGGCTGTGTGCACCGTTTCCAGTTGAGCCTTAGCAGGTCGTTACCTTCCAAGGTACGGAAATTTGTACGGTACCGAAATGTGTCTGCCTTTTCACAGGTTAAGGTGCCACCTCTTCTTTCTACTGCGTCTTTTCAATTTGAGAGCCGCACATCTTTGATGGGCAGATGCGGTGCCAGTGCACGGTCTTCCTCGTCGTCCGTCACTCCCGACGGTGTGACGTCACAGACGGCGGCAGCAGCGCGTACATCAGCGCAGCCACCAAAACCTGCGGTACCACGTGCATTAGAAGATTCAAAAGACAAGAGTGCCTTCTTTCCTGGAGGTGAAAAAGACGCCTCTGCATGCGAAGATGACCAGCAAGGGAGCCCTGCTACTAACGGAGACGCCCCGGACTTCAGCAGCAGCAGCAGCGCAACAGCTGGGGGAATTTTGCGGGGGTGGCTTGTACCTGCTGAGCAGGAGGACTCTCGCAAAGGAATCATATGTACGCATGGTTGGCTTGCCAACCGTCAAGCCTGTCTACCTTTTTTGGGGATCGCGCGCAAGGTAAGTACTGAATCTCTAGTGCATCACATTGTACTGAAGACACGAGAAATATCGAACTTTGAACGACGAGTCCAGGGTGCCTGGTTTTTGCCGCATAGTCATTAACGCCATGCTGAGGGCCGCACGCAAAACGCGGCTGCAACCAACAGTTCCATGCCCCTTCTCCAAACGTGGCTAGGGGCGCGGTGTGGCATCTTCTCTACCGGCACCGTGCGCTATATAATTTAAGGCACACGACTGTCGTTGTCTGGTCAGTCACACTTGTATGAGACACACTTTTGGATGCCCCGTTATTTCCAAAATGTTGGTATCAAAGCTGTACGTGCCTACGAGCAGTGGGGAAGGACTGCTGCGCCGGTGAGCACGGTGGACCTCTCTGGTGTTACAAAGAGGCCGTCGTGAATTCGCCGGGCATACGAGGTTTAGCGAAACGGAGAGATTTTCCCCATGTAAGAGAATAAGCGAACAGGGGACTCGTGACTGTTTTTTCCAGCGTCTTTGCATGCGCAAAAGATTGCAACGTAAGCTGCAGAACGCCGCCAAGATCAATACGTGTCAGCAGACACGTGTATCAAGACATGGTTGATTGATACTGAAAAGAGCTGCACATATAGGCAAGGGTAGCCTACACTAGTTGAGCTGAACATCTGCATTATCCACCTGCGAAAACAACCTAGCCACATCCGACAACGTGGTCGCTTTGCCAAGCTGACGGGACGCTCATGCCGCAACGCAGTCTGCATGTGTTTACACGTAAGCCTTGCAGTTTGTTGTGTGTACAACGTTATCTTGTATTTCTGTGTTCGTTTGCGCCCAGGCTGGCCTCCACAAGGACCACCATATTTTTCTTTTTGACTTGAAGAGTAGTGGGGAATCATCCCCCGTGTCTGCACGGCCTTTGAATCGAGGGTGGCTTGCTGACCAGCCTCAAGCGTCTTGGAATAAATGCAGTCGTATGGCCTCGCGGAATGGTGAAGACCAGCTGGGGTGCCAAGCAGCAGAGGACCTTTTGCAGGCTATTCTGTATCTCCGCGAAACCTGCGGCATAACAACTGTCTCCCTGTATGCTCAAGGCGTTTCGGCTATGGGCGCCATGGTACTGGTGAGCTCTTTTACTCTTGCGATCTCTCTTCATCGAACACTTACCAGAAACGCTTCGCGCTCCTGTATGCCCTGTACGTGGTCACGCTATAAACATCCAGATATTTGCCGTAGCCACAACCTCAGGTTAGGTCAATTTGCTAAACCACCTTCTTATGGGATAATGACATACGCTACTGCATCATAGAAAACATGTGGACCTGTACACAAATACTTATTGTTTGCTAATGCTAACAAGCAAGCTTTAGTTTTCGTACACGCTTTTTTGAAGGCGTATCTGCTTACGAATGCTTTCCGCGTTAGACCAGATCTCTTGCAAGGCTGTATTCGAGAAGCCGAGAATATGGAAGCGCTAACCGGACGGCAGACTTTCCTCTTTTCCGAATGTGGTCGTTTATCGATTGCATTAATAAACGACGACGGCGTAAAGCAAGGGCAATCTGTATCCCATTACGCGGTGTACGTGTCGCGTGTCGTGCGCAGAGTCTGGAAGCGCACAGTACCTGCAAGATTTTTTTAGCTACAGCCGCGTTGTGCGCACTCTTCCTAGCTGTTGTGAAAATGAGCGTAATATTGCCCTGCTGCGTTAGAACACCGAGCATTACGCGGGCAACCGCAGGACGACTTTGCAGGAGGCGGAAGGGGAACAGGGTGCAGCAGGAAGACATCATTTTTAGAGCTGAAAGCCACGCATCACTGGGGTACTCGTTTGTGTTGTGCTCTTCGGTATAAGTGAAGTTTCCGCTTGCGGGGCTGTTACGTGTCTGACTCTGCTACGTGCGCAGCTGGGTGAGTATCGTGGCCAACTGGAACAAGAGTGGGGCATCACCATCGACAAGGTGATCTTCGATTCTCCCGTATGCAGCGCTCGTGATGCGCTGCAGACGCAGCCACTTGCATCCTGCTTGGCGAAAACTGCAACGTGGCTGCGTGAGGCTTTGATATGGGCTGTTACAAAGCAGTAAGAAACACACTCAAACGATTTGTAACGTATCCATATGATGGCTGCTCTGTGAGGTTTGCGAGGTGTGCGCCATCTGAGGTAAAGGTCGCGCTCGAGAGAGAATCAGAGCGTGGTACTACGGCAGAGTCACCACAAGAAGACACTCCACCGCCATTTCCCGATTTCTGACAGTAGTTCTTTCTTGCGTCGTATGCCTGCGTGGTCGAGAGAATTTGAACAGAAATCTTTTGTACGTTACGTTTCTTTGAGTGAACTTGATGTGCTTCCTGTGCGGGAATCTCCCTGAGAAAGATATAGGAGCCATTCAACGTGTACCCATGTACACTAGGCAGGACTCCAGCACGTAGAAAGCTCACAGCGAGCGTTGCGTCTGAACCAGATGGGAATTTTGCAATCGGACCAGGCGGCTGTTGCGCTGGCAGTTCATCCTTTATGAGAGGTACAACGGTGCTACACCAAATGGTGGTTTCTCTGTCGCTTTATTGTATTACCACAGACGCAGGCGTCAACTGCACCGTCTGCGAGCAAGCAGGCTGCTGCGTACTGACAAGCCGTACAAGCTGTTGATCTTCTCAAGTAGAGAGGACAACCTGGCACCTTGGCCCTCCGTTCGCCATGAAATGCTACAGCTGCCCGAGCAGAACAGACCTGAGTACGTGCTTCGCACCCTCAGAAAGCTGGCATAGGTCACAAGTGCTATCATCGTTCAGTGCAGCGCTGCAGACGTGGCACGTGTTTTGTGTTGTCGGATCACGGAATCAAGAGATACCACCAATCTGAAAGGGAGGAGAAATTTCCAGTGTAACAAACGTATGGATCCACACACCTGTGATTTGCCGTCGAGCAAACAACGGAACTAGTGTGCGGGCTAGGCGGTGGCACTTGATGCTCAACTCGAGACTTTTCAGCAAGATATGGAATTACTCTGCTGCAGGATATTCATTTCCTCTGATCTTTTGCGTGATTTCTCTAAGCATCTGTCAAAATTTGTGGCCTCACGTTATTCTACAGCTTCATATATGTCTTCCCTACCGGTTCCCATTGCGACCTGGCGCGTACGCATCACCACCTGTATGCCGACGTCATTCAGAAGTTCTACAAGAATCCAACGTTCGTTCAGTTAATATGGGAAAAACTAACCGGCGTTCATGCACCAGTGGCCGGCTGCGATGTAGAAATCTTCACGCCCCGGGACCTTACTGCTGCGGCGGCTGCAGAAGGCGAACGACAACTGCAAACACCTCAGCAGAGGCTTTCCGCCGTTGCTGCTTCGCTACTACAATCTTTGTCGTGTGTGAGGCCCCAGGAGTATTCCTTCGAGAAAGAAGGCTGGACCTAAGTGGGCACGCGGTTCCGCAGCGGTGCGACAGACTGAAGACGTTCATCTTCGAGCCAGCGCCATTTTTCGACACACCTATACAATCTCCAGTCATTGTGTATACCGGAGGGATACACGGATTTGGTCGTGCCGCTCTACCAAGCGATAGCCCCAAATTAGGAACGAGGTGAAGAACGTTTGTTATAGTAATTACAAAGTGGGAAATTTTGAAACGTCTGGTAGGATTAAACATCTTCACAGAGCAAACATGGGGGAAGCGGTCCGGAATAACGCCACCGCAAGGCTTTCGTCTTCAGTGACTGGCTAGACTCTGACCCTTACTCTCGCTCCTTTGATTTGGAAGTTCTGTTACACTGGCTAGGGCACCAGTAAACATTTCCCGGGGGACACGTGTGGCTACGGCAAGGCCAGTGTATATCCTCAGCCGCAGGTAGCCTCGGCGTCGGTGGAAACCCACATGATTATTTGTCACTTTAGAAACAGCAACCTGAGACCAGACGCGCTGGAGAGGTAACAGCGACGCTGCTCAGGGGTCGCGGAACAGCCGGGCCAAGCTACTGCAATGAGTCTGCTCTTATAGCCCACTGAACTGAATTTTGCAGTAGTGTGTAAAGAAAAGAACTAACACGTTTCCGCGGACTTGGTAGGCCACTGACCACTTTACTTACCGCAGATACCGCCACACGTCTTTTTCCAAACCCCTCAGAGACGCACTCGAAGGAAAGCGTTCTCGCACTCTTACGTGAGCCGCCAAACACAGCACTTGAGTCGGGGCAGAAATTTCATTCTTGGGTGTCTGAGCTTCAGTTAAGAGACAGACGGTTTCTGGAAGCCACGCACGCATTCTCAACTGTACCGTGTGTTCTCGTGCAGCCGCTTGTGTTACACGATTCCTCGCGACGCTTAGTCCAGGGTAGCCCGTTTCAAAATTTTGCGCATTTGTGTTGCATCTGGACACGGGTGAGGCGACGTGGAGGATGGTCTCAAGCTTTTGCGGCCGCGAATCCTGCACAGGCCAAGTCTAGCTTATAGGTATGCTGTGGTGCAACCATCATGAGTGGCCGAGTTCTGTCATCAAACGGTTGCAGCTTTTGATGGAAAGGCTGTAGCGTGAGCGTCTCAGACGCTGGTGCTGGAAACAGAGTTGCACAGAAATTTTGGTGCGCAGTGTTCACACATTCGTCCCTGGACACCTTCGTACAACGGAGGTTGGACATAGATGTGAGGCGACTTGGCGGCTGCGCGGATGGCAATCCATTGAATAAAAGAACAAAAAGAACTATATTGGGGGTTATTCGGCGTGAGCAGCTACTTTACGTGGTAGTCCCGTTTTATCCTCACGATGATCTACGTGCGATCGATGGGGAAGGCGCTGCGTTTTTACCCTCCATCACGGACTGGCCAGCCCACTGCGCCGGGTGGCCATTTCTACGTCTTATGCGATTGTGTCCGTGCGATTTGGCAAACATAGCACCCAGTGGCATGAAGCACAGCCGTCCTTCGTGGTATGCAGGAACACGCGCGCGGACACGCACGTGTCTTGCGGATATGGAAAGTCTTAGCCATGACATAGGTTCGATCCTGGATCAAGAAGGAAGCTTTCGCATCACAAAAACAGGCGCAAAACCAAGAGCATAGAATGATGCTATGCGGTCCCCTGTTGGACGTGGAACTCTGCACTCAGCAATTAAATGGAACGTGGCCTGCCCGAGAATGTCTGTTTCCCAACGTGGTGACGATTCCTCGACCCTTCAGTTTTCTTCAGAAGATTCCTCACGACCGACACGGTCATTGAAAGGATTTCTCCGCCGTCCGTTGCAATGGTGCAGCCGCCCAACGGACGCCGAGTATTTACGCAGCGAATTGACTATTGGCCAGTGGCTGTTGCCGTTTCTCAAAGCATTCTGTATACAACGCAGTTGAAGCAAGCCAACTGCCTCTTCGCTCTTTTCGATCGCTGATAGCGCGGCCCTGACAGCGTTTTTTTCGTCATCTCGTTCTCTCCACCGTTGTTCCTTCACAGCCGCGATCTGTTCTTGCAGAGTAGCCGCTGTCTCTTTGAACTGCTGCCGACGCTCTTCTTTCTTCTGAGTCTCCATCAACAGCGCCTGCGCGTTCTCCTCTCTCCACTGCTTGACAAAAGCTGCATCTTCGCGGGCTACCTTGGCTCGACACTCCATCTTCATTTTTTGCTGGCGTAACCGCTCTTCAGCAATTGTGTGCTGCTGCTCGGCCTTCTTCTGCGCAGTTTCCTCCTCTCTCAGTGGTAGATACCGTTCAGCTTTTTCGATGTCTTTTCGTAGCTGTGCTTCCTAAGGCAGTCCATAGAAAGTCGCTCTCCGTGGCAAGTCAACGCTACAGTGAAAGCATACGCTGACTTCAGATTGCGACTCACTGCGAATTGCCTAATGTGGCTGCTTCCTTCTTACATGGCTGACTTCACTGCAGACCCTGGAGAGACACGAAGTTCTGGGGTGTCGCAGCGTGCTCAATGTTGCGAAGGCACATACTGCCAAAGGAAATGTTGTGTTTATTCGAATTCGGAATGGTGAGCGCATCGACACATAACAGTACGTGCGATGCTATTTAGACTCGGCTTACCTGCGTGGCTTTATAGTCGGGTGACTGGAATGCAGGCGACCTCGAGTAGAGTTCAGTCTGCCGCTGCCGCATTTCCCTAGTTCGAGCTTCTAACAGCCTCAGTTTTGGGGCTCTTTTCTCGACGAATGCAGCTTCTGCTTCTTCTTCTTCTTGCAATTTTGCGGCCTCCTTCCGTTTCACGTCCTTGGTCCGTGCGATCCACGCCATCGCCTCGAGATGCATTTGCCTGCACTGCAGCATGAGGCAGAACTTGAAGACAACGCACTGTCTAAGTGTGCAGGTGGTTTCTCCAGTGCTTCACTCCCTAGCAAGCAACACCTGTGGAAAGCTTCAGTGGCTCTTTAAACAGTCTTTCTAAGGAAATCCTCTCTCAGCTGCAGCTGCCAATTCAGGGAAAATTGGAACCGGGCAGCAGTACGTCCAGCGAGTGATTGCAAATATATTTGAATTTTTTGGCGCCTCGTAGAGATGATAAATACCCGTTTCTCCTTGGACCTGCTAGAAAGGCTGTTCTTTCTCTGTGTTGTACTCCATGCGAGAAAATTATGCCAGTTGATTACTGTGATGCATTACTAGCTCAACCTCAGTGACAACGCTGTTTTTGCCCCTTGTACGGAGCATTCGTAATCCCTCCTCTCTATGCGCAAAGTGAACTTTCGTACTCTTGTGCGCTTCTGCTGCTCATCCTCCGCGAATTTACGGCTCTCTTGCTCGATGCGCGCTTTGAGTTGTCTGGCTTCCTCCGCTGAAACCGCCGTTTCTTTCTCCCGCTTCGCTTTGTTTTCTTCAAGGTGCCGGAGGCGACACACTTTTAATTCCCGGATTTTTTCTTGAAGGCGAAGTTTTTCTTCTTTTTCTCGCCGTAGCCCCTTTATGCTGTTTTCCTCCCAGATCCGCCAGTGGTACTGCTCCCTCTGCTTGTCCAGCTCTCTCATGTGGTGATTCCATTTCTCTTGCTCCTTCAACGCACCTAACCAATCGCTCCTCATCAAGCCTGCTTTCAGCGCTCGATGTTGCTCTGTATTTTTCAGTAGGAGGCACTCAGCACGCTCAACTAGCGCGTCACGATTATGCTGGTTGACGAGAATTTCCAGTTCTTCAGCTTTAAACGGTGCAGTCCCTTCCCCCGCCAGGTGCTTTATCTTATCTTTGATTTGTTTACACGAACCTGTGTGGCATTCACGTGGCCCAGCGCACTTCGCCGGTGGAACGACGACCTGTTGAGTGCGTTCGTCCCCTTTCTCTTTTTCCTCTGGGATCCGCGTGAGCCTTCCTGCTTCGATGACATTTTGAATGCAGTGGAGGTCTCCAACAGGTAAATAGACCTCAATTTGCGTAGGCATGCCCCCCACGTTCGCGGAAGCGTCCAGTGAGCGCTTGCTTCCACGCTCTATAAATGTAGGTGGATGTTCTTCTGAAGACGCCATGCGTACAGTGGCGGTTGCGCATTCGGGAGAGAGTAATTGTGGATAGCGACCGGCTCAGTCGTACGGGTCAATTGAAAAAACAAGCCTTCTTCCCGTTAAGTTTCGGTCTGTGGGCCAGTACCCACCGCCTCCGACCCCGTCCAGGAAGCTCCTGAAAAGGCCCAACCAATAATTATCATCCTCTTAATGATTTACGTTGAATGATCAGTCCTGTGTCTAGAGCAGTACCGCGTTTCTGTGACGATCCACAACATGAAAAATCAGTTTCCCTCCTCAGGGTATGACACTACCTCAGTATCTGCCCCACAGAAGATGTAGCCGAATTGCGCACTATACGGGAAGTCAAAAATAACAACAAAGATATTTTACCTGTCAATAACCGACCCTCTCAACGATATTGTGTAGGCCGCGTATTTCGATCGTCAGACCAAAGTTTCCACTATCTGGTACCTGTGCACCCAGAGGTCTCTTATGGGCAAGGCTTGGTTAAAAAGCCTCACTAGCCACACACTCAGGCTGCAGAATTGTATTCGAAGTTTGAAAGGGCCAATTGTCTCGATTTCTGAATCGAACCTCGACAATGACGAATGAACCTTGCTCGTTGTTTTCGGACAAGGCACGTCGGTTTGTTAAACATGGACGATATCGAACAACCACTAAATTATATCTGTAGCAGGACGTGGCGCAAACAGACGCCGACTGCCGTCCGATCTACTTTGGTCGTCTGTATGGCGTTTACACATGCCTTGTCCTTTATGTCATTGCCGTTCCGACGGGCCTCACTGTAACAGCTGCCATCCCTCACTATTGTACCTAGGCGCTAAGGGCGTACATTATCGAGAGACCTGCAATAATGTTCGCATTTTTCCAGAAGAAGTTGACGCCGAAGTGCGATGGCGAAATTCGTCACCTTTTCTGGGGAGAACCAGAGGAGTTATTGGCATTTGGTGGCGACAATGGAGCTTTGACGTTGTTAAATACGAAAACGATTTTGGCTGAAGAAGCAACATGCCTTACTGTCGTGCACAGTGGTCCTCGCCAAGAAAGCAAATTCCACGACTTCCACACTCTTTCCTACCCAGGACAGGCTACCGTCAGTCTGCCGTATCCGCTCAAGTTGAGACAGTGTCCAACGCTAGCCCCGCATGTTTCAATGGGTAGATCCAATGGTTGTACGAGACTTGAGCAGCGAAGCATATTCTCTTGCGAACTTTATTGTTGAGGACCCCCCGCAACAAGAAGCCTTTAGTTCCTAGAACGCTGCATCCGGAGTGATGACGGAGTTGCATTGTGGCGTTTCTCCGCGCTGACGTTGCATTAGTAGAGCAGCTACACCGCTTAATACACCTGTCGACCGACTTCTTCTGACATCTCGTCGCAAGTCGCAGTGTAAAGAATACCGTACGTGTCGGCTGCACACACAATGCATAGAGCACGGGGCTTGTTTTCTGCGTGTCTTTGAACAGGGCACTGTGCGAGTCGTCTGCTGGAACTCTGTCGAGAAGCGCCTCGGCACAGTAGATGAGTCGGGCTGCTTTGCTCAATGGAAGCGTGAGAACAAAGTGTGGGTTAACGAGGGGTTTTGTTTCAACGCTTGGAAGAACTTAAAGGACTGCGCCGCTTCGCCTGACGGAACAAAAATTTGTATTCTTTGTTCGGATGGCTGTCTGTACCTCTGCACTGTGGGAGGCCAAAAATTGTGGTGCAAAGACTTGAAGCGTCGGATGCGCCACGTTCTGTGGTCCCCGACTGGCTTAGAGCTCCTCCTGTGCTCAGAGGCAGGAGAAGTGTTTTTCTACGACAGTGAAGGCTTTTACACTCACTCCTTACATTCCCAACGAAAAGAAAAAGAACAGGATGCCGCACGCGCTACGCTAGTTCCTGTGGCCGGTAAGCCTAAACCTTTTCAAAGGAAATATCACACGTTCTGGCGCAGTATGTCGAATCAAGGTTGCTCACGTGTGTAGAAGCACTTGCACAATCACCAATCGATAAAGTGCGCCCTTCTGTATCTGCATAACGCAGTGTACTTTTTACCTGCCAGTGCCTCCCAAGTAGTCGCCCAACCAGACGCACATTCTCGCACGGTGTACCGTGAACGTCGACAAAAGAGTACCTATTTGAGCCGCCATGTCTCCAGAGAGGGCTTGTCTTGTATAATGTATTGTAGAAATATACCACACAACGCGCACTGGAATATTACTCAAGTGGTTCGCGCGTACAGGCTTGTAATGGAAGTACGGATCCTATTGAAGAAATATACGAAGGGTGAACTTCAATTTTGTGTGGTCACCCATTGACTCTTTGTGTGGCAGATATTGACTGGTACACGGGGGACCGACGACAGAACACAGAGCCGGCCCTTGCAATAGCATACGAGACCGGCTGCATCGAGGTGTTCACTGGAGACGTTGAAAATGAACCACTCAACTTCGACGCTCACCTCGTGCAGTGCACAGCTGCAGCGTGGCGCCCTACTGGCGAAGTTCTTGCAGTGTTGGGTAGGAGCCGTTTTCTTCACCCTCTCGTGCCCGCTGCTCGAGAGGCGGACGAGGACGCAGATTTCATTATACGATTTTATAGTACCACAGGAAATCTTTTACACACCCTGGTGCTTCCCGAAGGTAGACGAGCCCAGGCATTTAGCTGGAACAGAACAGGAGACAAAATTGTGGTTGCCTCGGATTGTAATTTGTTGTTCGCTAAAATCCGACCCAAGTACGCCGCCGCCTATTTCTGCAGCACCCTCGTATACGCGGCACCCGCTTCACAAGGAAACAAACAGCTTTTATGGTTTTGGAACACAGATAGTCAGAGCAAACACCTCCGTGTAGTCGACAAGGTGCTTCACATCCAAGCGGCAGCGGAGGGTTGCCTAGTCGTTACTGACGCACATTCATGCGAAAAGCACCACCGCTTCGCAAGTGCGAGTACGCGATACGCACTTACGGTGTACAGCAACTCTGGAGACGTTAGGGAACTTTTCGGGTCGGGCTCAACTCCGAAGCACACTGCCTTCACTGAAAGTCACATAATCACCGCCGACTCGAAAACGCTCTCTCTGTGGGTCTACAGTCTTCTTCCAGTGGTGAAGAGATTATGTGAGGAAGATGTAATTCTCCCGGTAAATGCCCACAGCAGAAATTTTCCCGTCAAGTGGTCCTCAGAAGAGGGAATAAAACCACACCCGCGAACAACGGCAGCTGCATCAAATGGAGCAGTGCCTAAGTCTTGCTCCCGTGTGAGGATGCCCGAAAAGATTTACCCACAGACACTCAGGATATCTGATGCACAAGACGCAAACCCTATCGTGGCACTAACAGCGAACGCTTGCTGCTTTATTGTCGCGAGGAAATGCGGGGAGCTTCGACGGTACTCGTTGCCGTCCGTTGAGCTCGATTACAAATGCAACCTCAAATCCCCTCCTCTAACGGTGCAGATCAACAACGATGGAAGTCGTCTGGCTGTAGTAGATGTGCTGCACGTCTTGCGCTTGTACGACTCTGTACAGCCGGTACGCAACGGAACAAGTAAGAGATACCTCAAGCGTGTGCAGAAGAAGGTACGTGAAGTTGTACATCAGTACCTGTGAATAAGGATATTTCCCCGCAGGGCACGACCTAGTCACATATCAGCAGCGCCTCCTTAAAAGTTTCAGTTCCACTGAATCGAGGGGGAGCAGAAGGTGCCGAACATTTCTTTTTGAAAGGCAGGATCCGTGTCCCGCCAGCTAGTAGATACGTCAACACCATGAATGGTGGTATTCCACGCGTGCATATAACGTTCAAAGAAGGACTGTCGTCACAAGGCGGAGACAACAGTGAACAGCCTTGAGTTACTTGCTGTGTCGCAGGGGCGCTCGAAAACCGTACGCTGGACACAGTCTATGAGCGCCAGCACGTGGACCATGTTCTTTGGGCGAGCGACCATTCTGATTCCTTCGCGATTGTACACAAGGATGTGTTCTACATCGCTCAGAGCACCACCATGGAAGAGGTTGTAAAGTGCTCGGCATACCTGTTAGAATATAGAGACCTCTGCGTACGAGGGGTTTATTTTGACAAGTTAATGAGGCTTCCCGCCAGCCCCAGTATCAACCACCTTTATGAGTTCCGCACGAAGCCGTTGCGAGACACCAAGGCCATGCTAGGAAACCCCCTTAATCTTCGTGACAGTCTGTCTTACATTGATCAGAGATCACATCCCAACCTGTGGCGACTGCTAGCAACAGCAGCTTTAGAAGCGTTGGACTTTACAGTAGCCGAAGAAGCTTACGTCAAGTAAGTGAATTCGACAAGGCGCAATTCGTTATGACGTATGATTTGAACAGCAGGCACCGGTGCAGCAGATACCTGGCAGCCTCCAACTGTAGCTGTGCTTACGTTGTTGTTTGTGCTTTCTCAGATGCCAGGATTATTTCGGTCTCCTCTTCATTAAATATCTCAGCGCACTGGATTGTAGTGAGAGACAAATGGCAGAGGTGTACGCCTATTTAGACAACGTAAACGAGGCAGAACGACTCTATGTCTCAGGTGGAAGAATGGACCTTGCGATTGCTTCAGTGTCGAGTGCAGGAGACTGGTCTCGCGTCCTCGCAATGTGTCGTGAGAATACCTGCGAGCCGAAATCGATTCAGGATGCACTCAGGGAGCTAGCAGATTCTTACAGAGAAAGAAACTGCTGGTTTGAGGCCATTGAAATATACAGACAATTGCAGAATAAAGCATTGCTTGCCCATGCCCTGTATGTAACTGAGCAGTACGAGGAAATGTACAACCTCGTGGCAGGTATAGCTGAAGGTGACGACCTCCTCTTGTACGTCGGCCGGAGACTCGCATCCGTGGGAATGTGCGATGAGGCAGTCAACACTTTCCGCAGGGCTGGCCATTTGAATTTTGAACAAGAGGGTTGTGTCTACTTCAAGGACTGGAACAATGCTCCACGGTTTCCTGACGACAGCTGCTCGCAGGGGGACGATGGAACGCGAACTCAGCTTGCGGAGCGACTTCTTCAGCACCACAGAATTGACCATGCTCGTGGACTACACCGGAAGGAGAAAAGTATCCAGAAAGCTGTCAAGGTGCTGCTTCAGCGTGCGCTGGCCTCGAACGCAGATGCCTTGCCGTCGGATCCCGTCAAAACAAAAATGATGTACGTCCTTGCGGCTCTGCTCGTAGCCGCGCGTCCGAAAAAGGTAACGATTCCTCAAGGAGGTTCTTTCCAGTCCGCTTCCGAAGCTTGTTTCACAAACAGAAGAAGCCTCAAAGGTGGGCTAAAACTCGAGGGCCCATTTCGTCCACAAACTCACAATATCTCGCACGAATCAGCAGGGAGTGCCCAGATGGAAAGTCCGCGCAGCGATGATGTAGCGGCAGCGTGTTGGAGAGGCGCAGAAGCATACCATCTTTTCTGCCTATATCATGAACACATGGCCAGGAAAAGATTTAATGACGCCGTGTGCGCTGCAACGAGACTAGCAGAGTACTCGGACTACGTGGAGCTTTGTATGGTTTACAAAATGCTTGCGCTTGCTAGCTACTATGCGCAGAACTGGCAGGTCTGTTCTACAGCGCTAATGCGCCTTGATTCCGTTCAAACCCTCCCAGTGAAGCACAAAGCAAACATTGCCACTTTGGCAGTGAACATTTTCAGTCGTTACTGTCCAAGAGAGCCTGCGCCTGATGACGCAGCTGCACCGTTCTGTCCTCACTGCCAGGCACGACTGCAAAGCTGGGACATAATGTGTATAGGCTGCGGCGCTTCTTTTCCTTTTTGCCTTGGTAGCGGCAGATCGATATTTGTGCACAGCGTGAGTGGTTCAGGGCGTGCATCCTTACGTGCCGCAGATAAATCAGATGTTGCTCGTCTGCGATTTCGAGAACAAAGCGGCGATGTTTTAACGTGCTGCACGTGTCGACGTAATACGTTCGCAACAGTGGCAAGAGCATACGAAAACTGCCCCTTGTGCCATACGTCCTTCACGGCTTTTTCCGCGAGCGCACCTGAGTACCGTTCTCAAGCGGAAAACCAGACTTCTCCAAAAAATATGTTGCATTACTACAAGAAGAAAGAGTAGTAGTGCTCAATTAGATATCGTGAATCGCTCAGGGAACACGTTGCTGCTCCCACCTCCGAGATCCTTCCCGTACGTGCAAATTTGGAAGCCAAGATGTGATCTATGTGTACTGCCGCTGCCTCAGCTGCGAGAATCTGTTAAACCTCATTTGGTAGCCTTTCCTGTGCTGCAGCAGTGTGCCTGGAAGGTGCACAAATGTCTAGTTGAACGGAAGAAAAGAATACTGCACCAGAATGTTGTCCTTCGCAGGCGGTAACTGGTAAGTATGCGTATTGGGTCTTCCTCAGGCCTACGGCAGATGAATATAAGAAAGAAGTAAGCAGTTTTCGCAGGAGGGTACGATTCTTGATTCTCTAGCAGCACACTCTTCTGCGTGGCTGCCCAGGTCTCTTTAGTGGACACAGACCAACTCACGAGAAAACAAGACAACCGTATTTGCTGTATTTCTGGGTGTGCTTACAGTGCACTGCCCTTCACGAGTAGCTTGCTGTACGTCTTGAAATCTCAGATTACCAAAGCAGATGCAGCGAGTTTATCTAGGCGGATCGGAGACTTCACTCAGAAGCCTGCTGTGCAAGAACACTACGGCGTTAGAATGAGCCTGCTGCAGAACAGGTGTTCACATCTTTTCACAAGAAAAGAGAAGAGGTTTGTTTCTGCAACAGCAAACGAGTCGGCTGCCGCAATTAAATCAGTCGTTCACTTTCAGCGTCAGGACTAACTTCGTTCACGCTTCGCGCATGGTTGAAATAACTAATAGCAAAAGGTGTGGTCGCCACTGTTGTATCCGACATGTCTATGAAGCGTAACATATTTCCTACAGGAGACCTGCCCCGTCAGCCCTTCTCACTTCAGAGCTGTCCGCGTGGGCACATTCTTGGTGCTTGTGCGCTGATTTCTGCTTTCGCGGTCCTGCTTGGAGATGATGCGCCGCGAGCGGCGCAGCCATTCCTCGCAACTGTCCAGGTATCCCTGTTTGTTGCGATTGTTTAAAGTGGAATTTTGGTGCTCTTACAAGATACGTTTTGATTTAATTGTATTCTCGTCAGTGCTTTACGGCCGCGCTTCTCTGTGGTCGATGTCAAAGAAGCAGCCTCAGCATCAAAAAGCCAACGTCAGCTTGTGACTTAGTATCACATGACGCTGTCCTTAGGCACGAACGTAACGCGTGCCTCCTTTCGTTGTCACCAAGCAAAGAAGCACGGGACGGATTTACACATGAGTGAGAACGGTGTGCATCTTATAAGACTGCTCAACTGTGTGAGCGGGGTTGTAGAGCACCAGCTCATGTCAAGGTTGGAGCGTCTCCTCTGTTTCCTATTGCATGTGGTCTCTTGGACGGGTTTTGCGGAAACGAATGAACGCAGGGTAGACATACAGAAGTGCTCCACATACTGAGTGAAAGCTCACTTTACTGATATACAAAAATACGTATTTCGTGTCCACGATGTACCATCTTTCGAAAATGTGCTAGCGTGGTGTTTGTCATGCCGGTGGGAAACAAGCGATCAAAAACGAGACATTACTCTTCCTCGCCCACGCCCGGTTAATTGTTAGGAGTGACTCGTCTCCGTTGTTACGGACAACCTCAGATTGTACAATGCCTCGTCTGTTTCCACCTCTGTAGGCATACCAGGATTACACTGTAAAATGCAAAGTAAATTGACAATGAACATGTGATATTCCGCCTGGGTAGCACGGATTCGTGTTTGCCAATGTTGCTTTGGGATCAAAACAGCTGTGCCGTAGCACTCCTGTACGTTCGCCCTCAGGCATGCACACATTCGCCCTATGAAAATGCCTACCTGGCATGTTCGCGAAGAGTAGATTTTACACAATTTACAATGCGATGACGCTTACAGGCAGGTACCTGAAGTCCTCTCCCGAGGTGACTTGACTGCATGTGAAAGACAGAGTGCCGGTGTAAGACCACAAGCTTCAGAGAGTTCCGATATAGATATGCTTCTCCCGGCGACTTGTAATTCTTGTGTACTTTTGCACATAATGTGAATGCAAGCAGTCAGTGACGTACGTTGTGGAGACGTCTACACAAAAGTGCCACCGGACACACATAAAAATGCGCATGCGGGAATAACAGGCGGGCGCATTCCAGCCCTTTGTGCACCAATCGAAAACAGGTAGCACCGCACTTGCACGCGCACTGTGGACGGTTCCACATAAGGACAGATCTACATTGATGCACACATATACTAATATACGAACGTTATCTATATATACGTATGCATACATCTGCGGACATGTGTCGACCCGTGGCCCCCAACACTATACTCATGTTTGTGTGACCATTGGATGCATACGGCATCTGTGGAACTGCTGCACGATGCCCCACAAACTGAGTTGTCGTGCTTCTGTTAGGCTTCTTTCCACGCATGTGGCCCTCCTGAACTTGCCAACTGCAGGAGGCACACGGCTTGCTTCCAGGAGTCCTTCTTGTAGAAATATTGCCTGGATTGGCATACGCGGCGGTAAACAAACACGAGCGTGGAAAAGCCGCATCGCTGTTTACATGTCATGAAACAGCTTGACTCCATAGTAGACGACACACCATTACACCCAAACAGTGCGCCGTACCCCTGTACAACGTAGTCTGCTCTTTCACGTAACAAGGGATGTACAGAAAACGGGATCTCACTTTACTCGATCGAAGACACATTCTTCCTCCTATTTATTATTGCAGACGTTCGTATACTATGTGTTCTCCCAAAACAGCGCATGAGCCTGTTGCACGTGGAGCAGAGCACATCCAACAGTGGCCGCAGTATTAGACCTCGCCATTGGGGTTTGAAAATGACATGCGTCGGCCCTGCATTGTCGTAGAAGACTTCGGCTCTTCCAGTTCTCCACGTTCACCTGAGTGTGCTCGCTAAATGCAGCTGTATCCTCGATGAACTGTGTTCGAACACATTCTCCGCATGTCGTCGGTTCGCTTTGGCAATGTTCAGGAGTGAATGCCGCTGCAGTATAATCACAGCGAGTGCCACATTCGTCTGACGTCTTTTTTGCCCAGTTGACGACGTTTCAGCGCGCTGACGCTGGAAGCTGGACTTCCATAACTTCCTTCATCTCAGTCTCCTACAAAAGATGCGCTTTCACCAATTGATTCACACGCCACCTAGCATATACCACTTACACTTTTCCTTTCGATGAGGCTACCGCGGAACGTTACAATCAAGAAGCTCTCAGATCACTCACCCACGTCACTGGTACGGCGCTCCGTCTTCTGCAGCTCCTGACGAACACCGCAGCTGCAAAAGCTCACACTTCGTTGGAACGCGAAACACACTTCCAGGACCAAGTTTTCTGCTTTCAAATAATCACGTGTATGGTGCCCGACACGGAAAAGTCACTGTTAACACAATGGTAGACCGACAGCACAATGATGTTGTCCACTGTATACGCTGTGAGACTCTCTATTAGAGACCTAAATCAAAACCAGAGACTCAAACGTTCGAGATTACTTTGAGGGGACGCGATTCCATCTCTTTCCACGCATTGATGCTTAAGAATGGATGCAAAAACCTCTCAATGAAATAAGGCCCTCTCAACAGACTTGCCCCATACGGAGTGACGAACGTCATAAGCCGCACGCAGCCGCTGCCACCGTGGAGAACACGAGTGGAGGCGAGAGATCTTCCGCGGGTACACCGCTCGAGAAAATAATATCAAACCCAACAAAGTCGAGCTGCACTAACTGCAATCAGGCGGTGTATTAATCGTGTAATGCCGTTCCTACGACTGTTGTTTTGAGACTCACGTTGCACAACTGTGTCGCCAGCAGAACGCTCGGAAGCGGCGGTTTCGGGGAAATCAGACGTTCGAAGTCAGCGTCCGCCACGCCGCAGGCGGCGTCAGAAACGACCAACGATGCAGAGGTACAAGCGAGGTTGTCGCAGGACGCTCCGTCGTGCGCAGACAGCGCTGCGGCTGCTACCGACGATAAAACGCTTGTATCGCTCGATAGAAGTGTGCCAGCCTGCCCTCCGCACTGATGCAAATGCTCGTACGGTTGCAGAAGTACTGAATCCTCGCCCCAGAAATTGGGACTCCACTCCACGCCTTCAGAATCCCGCTGCGCTACACCGCTTGCACCCAGACACCTCGACAATGAATTCGACAAAGCGACGTTGAGATCTACTATCGGAGACCTGATTCTAACAGCAGAAGACTCGTGTTCTACAGGTATCTGCAAATCTGTGCTTTTCGCCTTATCGATGCCCTCCTGCAGCTGCGCCCCCCGTCGTGTGTCGTCCCTGTCTATCTTATCCATTGCAACGCATTCCGCTGGGTAGTAACCGTTCACGCCACTGTGGAGGTGGAGGCTGTCAATAGACGTGTTTTTAGCATTAAGCTGAACTGACTGGCACTCATTTACTCCGTCCCTTTCACGCCTACTGCGCGCTTGAACCATGAGAGATGCGGGCACCGAGGCACCCAGGTACGTGGACCTGTCTGAGGACCGGTCGCCGTCACAGGTGCCCAGTCGTATTCTTCCACTGGCGGATAAAACGTTCCGCTGTTCGTAGTCGGTAGGATCAGTGTCAGATATCCGCATCCCTGCATTCAATGCGACATCCCCGGCGCAAACAAGTCTTATCACGGCTTGATTCGCCTCGGAGTCTGGCACGCCCGCAGCAGCGCGTATTTCTGCTGCGTTCGTGCTGCTGTCAGGGCCGAGCAATGGAACCTGGTTTCGAGCGTGGACGCGTTCCGAGTTCCGATCCTCCACGACGCATTCTCCCACAAATCCCAAACGTTCCCGGAATTCAGCACAGGTATCCTGTTGCGCCTCATTGTCCCCTATATTCTGTGACCCTGCTTCACTGTAGCTGTCACGATGAAACACGTTTTCCTGTCTCTCATCGCCCACAATTCCATTTCCGGTACCATCCCGAAGGAGCCCTCGTTCCCGTTGCAGTCTGGAAAGCGACTCGAGGCTGGGGAAAACTGGTAATTTCAAAGCGGCGGCTAAATACTCAAAGAACGGTTGTTCGTCTTTTGAAGCGATACAGACGCAAACACCGTTCCCGCCGAAGCGACCAGCCCGCCCGCTGCGGTGTAAGAATATGTCTTTATCCTGCAGAACCCCGTAACACAACGCACTGCCTCGTTGTCACATACATGACACGACTGAGTGGTCCCTGAGCAAATTTACGCTACTGGTGTGACAATTCTGTTTGTCAGGAACAGCCGTCCAACATAGATTTTACTTTGCGGCGTCGCTTTACGTTTCATGTGCTGCCAGGCGTACCCGCGGAACATCCAGGTTAACGACCAGATCCACCGCTGGGGCGTCAATTCCTCTACTCATCTGCAGCATTGAACAGAAGCAAGCGGTCACGATGGCGCTATGCACTACCTACTGTACCACTCGTGAACAAACGCGCGCACGCTAGACTTCGCCGCAGACAGAAGCACAATCGTGCACGGCAACGAGGCGACGTGATTGCTGCTGGATTAAGAAGTCGAACCTTGGCACAGCTCTGAACAGGAAGTACGCCGTCACACTCGT
Organism: Sarcocystis neurona; assembly: GCA_000727475.1. Taxonomy (NCBI): domain Eukaryota; phylum Apicomplexa; class Conoidasida; order Eucoccidiorida; family Sarcocystidae; genus Sarcocystis; species Sarcocystis neurona. The sequence continues at coordinate 5,348,147 of KL647292.1, forward strand.
AAAGCATATGAACATCGGCAAGTTCATCGGCAGTTGTAGCAGTGGGTAAAGTCGTTTGAGAAGAGATCGCGACGAAGTAGACAACTTAGCGGTCTCAAAATGCAGTAAGACACATTGGCATCAGCGTTTACAAATGGGCATGGAAAGCAATCTAGCTCAATTGCACGGTGTAGATCAACCTTCCCTACACGCAGCTCAGTGCATAAGCACTTCAGCCGGCGTCAGCAGTAACAAGCGAACAAAATCCTCACAGTGGATTATGTGCGTTCGACGCTGCACACGCCCCTACGTAACCTTAAACTCAGGGCACCGGGCAAAGACTTCTGGCAATCAACAATGAATTGAAACCCAACTCAAGCGCAGTCAGAAGCCGAAAAGATTACTGCGATACGGCGGATTCCTTCATCGCGGCGTACCACATCAGAGCAGACAAAGACGCGGCAATTGATTCGTTTCAAAGCGAGAAGGTTTCGAACCCTGTGTTCTTGCGTCAACTTGGAACTGTACAAACACCACAGAAAACACGTTGCAGAAGGTACCTGGATGACCACGAACGCTGTCAAGCTCACAGAACAGACGGTTGAACCCGCCCGCCTGTATGTATGTTGCAACACTCAAAGTGACCAACCCTAACAGGATGTCAAGGGATGCCCACTAAAATGAGGAAGCAAAGTCGACATTAGCGCTGCCACGGATGCAGCACGGCGAACCAGTAATCATCTACAGCGCTTTACTTTTGCGATCAATGAGAAATGCGAACCAGAAGAAACTAAGTATCCCAGGATTTTCTGTCAATCGACATGGTTCGGGTACTCCTCTTACGCCCTACATCCCCACGACATACCAAGCACTACTGTTTCCAAGACGCGCTGTTTCACTCTACTTTCGCACCTGGGGTAAAGCGTGGGCACTTCGAGTTGCACTCCTCTGACGCACTAAATCTCCACGACATACCAGGTAATATTGTTTTCAAGATGCGCTGTGTGTCTATATTTTCTCACCTGGTATAAAGCGTGGGCACTCCGAGTTGAATCAAACACGCCGCTATTTGGGCACCTCTGAGTACACGGTGTAGGAATAACACAAAAGATTCAAGAGCCTTCGTACGACGTAATCCTACGCAGGTATCGGCCCCACTGCCTTCGATACGCTACGGGGGCACTGCGTGGCGCATTACGAGGTAAGGCATTATGTGTCGCTACCGACGCTGACAACGGGTCGTTTGCTGTGAAGTGACTATTGTCGTACACGGTCTTAGCGAACTTGCAGACAGAATGCGCTTTCGCGTGGTGACGTACGCACAGGAGACCCAGAGCTGGAAGTCCGACCAGATATGACAAAGTGAGTATTGCTGAAGGATAATTACATCTACAGGGCAACGCCGCAGTTGCCTTTCTGACAGCGCACACCGCAGGTATCGTCGTAAATACACTCTCGGTCGTCTATCACTGCCTTTTTTTTAAATGAGAGGCGTAGCTGAATAATCAGCCGGACACTGTAAAAACTCAAGAGGCTGTGAAAACTCACGCTTCGGCCTGATTACAGAAGATCATCGCTTGACGGAAAATCAGATTTGAAAAAATATGCTGAAGAGCCCGCACTTTCGCCCCCAGTTGTCGCATCAATGACGGCTCGTCCTCGACGGTCATAATCACATAGTGGATGCCTGAGAAAATCGTTTCATAGTTGCAGGACTCTCAGTCTGGGGCGCAGAATTCCTTGTGATTCTCCTGTGGTTGACACTGCCTGCATCATTCCCCGGTGTTACTGAGTGAGGATGCCGTCCTGTGTAGCCACGCAGTGCGGGTGTCAACTTTTCTTTGCTGACCTACTGGAGCCGACGTCTGAGACTGGGTCAGCGGAACTGTCGGACTGTACATACGTGCGCAACAATATGAATTCATCAGCCGCATTATCCACGTGAGCATTCTTCCGGCGGTCACCTACCAACTAGCGACGGTGACTCTGTTTTGGGTTTCCTCCGTGCGTGTAATGGCCTTTCACCGGGCGTTCCTCCACTTTGATAATTACGGTCAACCGCGGGGACTGCCACATTTACCGTAGATCTCGCAGGTTTCTGCAGAACAGTCGTTTTCTCCTCTTCTGCAGGCTTCAAGCTCTGGCGTTGGAATTTACACGGCGCAGTGGGACGGGGAATACACGTCCTCATCACAACAGACGGCTTCGGTCTCATCTCAGTGAAGTGGATGTCGTTCGCTGCCTCCAAATGTGAACCACCTGCGTCAAGCGCTGACACACTATCCACCGCAGCTTCACCAGGCGTGCTCTCGGCGGTAAAACCTGCATCATCCCTGACCTTTCGCACGAAGTTTGTGAAGAAACTGCCTTTCTTCTCTGCCCTGGCAGAGTTCTCCAGATGTGTTTGTACACCCACCATGGCCTGCTTTTCTGGTAACTCTTCAGTAAGAGGCAGGACCGCCGCTTCTCGAACAGCTTCTGTCACGCTGTCGTTCAACTGCTCCAAGTGGCATCCTAGGTGTCCATCCTCCTCGAACCCGCTATACTCTGAAAGTTCGCAGACGGCCGTATTTTCTTCTTGTACTGTCCCACTTGCGTCTGCTTTTTGCGACGCGGCAAACGTTCCTCTGACGCGTGCACATGCTTTACCAAAAGAACTGGTAGCGATACGAAGGCCACCACGTGTTGGGCGGCGGTCTGATTGCGAGACCATTCCTTCACAACTTGTGCAACTGCTGTCAGCTGCGTGTACGACTAATGAAGAGCAAAGCATCACTCTTTCAAATACGCGGGGTTTTTCCTCAATACGAGGCATCGGCTCGGAAGGTAAGCTGTCCACAGTCTGCACTGCTGCTTTGCTCGTGACTGGACGCGCCGATGATTTGTCCGCATCCAGCCACCGTCCAGCACCACAAAAATAGACCGCTTCTGTTTTTGGCACCGTTCCTGAAGTACTGTGCTGTGGCGGGCGCTCTGTCACTTCAGCCTGCAGGACACTTCTGGATGCGCGCCGTTCGGTAAAGTTGTTAAGATACGCGTCTACCGCCGCACTTCGAAAGTCCGAAGCCGCTGCTGATGCATGGTCGCGGATAAATGCTGCCACCACAGCTAATGTATCCAGCGACACGGTTGCCGCACGATCCGCCGCGTCCTCACGTATCCGCTGACCTCGGTCGGTACCGCAGTTCTTTGTATTACGTAATGGCAGATCACGCAGTGCAGTATGCTGACACAGTCCTCGTTGCTTTTCGGCGTCCAGTGAGCGACACAGCTCTTCGAGAAAAGTGACATAAGGCGGCGGAAATGTTGCTGAGGTGGCCAGGAGCTGAATGTGGGGATGTAAAATGGTCGAAAGAAGCTTCCTACAAGGAACACCACGAATGAGTCAACAGTGCATACAAACAAGAACATGACTGACGCTGCACCACCTGAGGGAAAATTGTGACCTAAATAGGCTGGACGCATCCCTGCTGTATGAGCGCCAGCTGTAACGCTACAGACCGCGGCTGAGACTCCCTCAGACAAGATTTTGTACGCAGCCTCTGCAGGTTCCCACGCAGGGGTTGTCGACTTCTTACAAGGAGCCGGCGTAAGGGTTTAAGCCAGTGTGGTAAGAACAATCCCACGTGAACCTACAGGAGCTTACTTAGTTTGCAGCCGGAAGAAATGATCTAATAACATATCCGCCTCGTCGAGCACCATAATGCATAAACGTTGTCGAAGGCACCGACTGAGTGAAAGCCTGCCGCCGCACCTCGCACTAGGGGCAGCACGTTTTTTACAGAGTTCTTCAATGTTGTGGCTTTGCAAACCCTGTGAAGTCTTCGTATCCCTCTTGTCTTCGCTGGTGCTGATTTCATTGTCCTGTTCGGAATTACTGGTCGAGTCACACGCGCTGCCGCGTGGGGTGGCGCTGCTGTTGTACCTGTCGCTCCTTGACTTCGGCTCTTCAACACTACTTCCAGAACGGCTTTGACTGCTCTCCAGCACGTGAGAATCGACAGCCCGCGCGCAACGGCACGGCCACGCAGCTACTGCCTTCCTTGTTGCCTTGCTTCTTAGCAGGCTCAGCAAACGTCCTGTACCGTTTGGCACACGAATAGCGTACGTGTAAGCGTGTGCGCGACGCACGATGCGTATCCACGTACTCTGTGCAGACGTATTCATTCATACTTCTACAATGCCATGCCCTACACCGGTTGAACTGGCGGTACCGTGAAATAGAAGACCACGCGTGCGCTGGCCACAAGACGCTAAGTAGCTCTAACCAACAGCAGTACACACTGCTGAGTCGCTGGAGATAAACATACGAATAAATATGCCTGAAAGACTGAATGCGTACATGCAACACACCAGACGACGCAGTATCTGCAGAAGGGCCTGCTACACCGGTAGAGGCGAGTCCTTACAAAGGTCCTCTACGGTATCATCACCACGGATATGCACCGTCGGGCTGCCGCTCGGTGAGGGGCACAGGCGCAAAACGATCAACAACAGCTGTACAAGAAACTGTCTGTGACAACACTGGGTCCTACTAAAGTGGACAAACACTGGCCCTCCACAGCCTTATACTATTCAGCGCAGGCATGCACGCCAGCTACGCGTAATGTTGCTGCTAAGGAAGCGAAGACTTGCCAGGAGTGCTGACCAGCACGTGAGGCTGCTGAGCAAGCTGCTGGTGACAAACGGATAATGGTCGCCCGCCGAAAAAGCACGCGTGTCTGAGAGGCTGCATCAAAAATTACACCAGAAAACGAAAGAAAACAGTCTACGTAACCAGTTCGTCTGTACAATGGACAACACCGCTGGACTCGAGCGAGGCACCCCTTTTCCAGGGAAAGTCCTCGCAAAACGTTTCAGGCAAAGAAGAAGGTGGCAAAAAGAAGCACTTTCAGAATAGAGCACCACGGGTGTCGCCAGGAATACTGCAAGGTACGAGCAATCACCCAAACGTTTTGATATCACAATACCAACGGTAACGCTGCCGGATACTACGGGAAACATAAATACGAACTGGACCCCCGCTGGCCCGCGGTGTCCCCCTCTCTGCCTCCACTGAAAGCGTGTGACCCATGTTTGCAGTCGACTGCATATTTTTGAGATGTTTAATAAGAGGACACAGAAACAGACACGTGTAGATGGGTGTGGACTGCGTACGTGAAACAAGGTGCACTGCGTCTATCCACATGTGGGTATACACACAAATAAACAGTGGACACGGTGCGTCTCGCTTTGTTTGCCTGTCCATCCGCAGTCGTTCACTTCGTGCAATATAACCCACCATACACGTCGCCGCCCGGCTACGCTGTCATTAAAATCGTCTCCCTCCGCCTCTACGTGGAAGACCGCTTACAGGTTGTCGCATGCGCCAGCCAAGCCTACTAATTTCGTTGGCCACCTGAATGGTGAGCTCTCGTGTAGGGATTACAACAAGAGCCATTGCAATGCAGTCGGCGTCAGCAGCTGCTGAGGAAGACGGAAGGTCAAAGCTAGAAGCCGGTTCCTGCAGACACTGGTCCTTCTCTGTCGCACGTGCGTGTCGCGCAGTCCCAGCGTGCTGCGTTTGGCCTTCAGCAACTTCAGCAGTGCCGGCACCCTGCGAAACTGTTTCTGGCCGCGGGTGATGGGACGATGCCGCCAGCTGAGCAAGGCGTTGCTTAAATCGCTGCGTCAGTGCGTGAAGCAAGTAGAGCGCAAAAGCAAGTGTCTTGCCTGTTCCAGACTTGGCCTGCACGATCAAATCTGTAAGCCACCGTACAGTTCACAAAGATTACCACGTATTACCACTAGAAATCTTGCGCGACGTCCCCCTCTCAGCAGTTACAACCGGCACTGTGGACTGACGCAGTCCCAGGTCTGCCACCGTGATTGCACAATGAGAGTTCGGCTGTGACGTCTCTTCTCTGTTGATGTATTGCATCGCATCAGTGGATTACTCTTGCTACACGTACACCGATCGTCCTGTCATACAGAGTGCGCACCACTCACAACAGCTGTACGATATTCTGTCCAGTTCACCGCTCGTACGCCGTGGAAAGGAATCTCGCTGCTTGTCACCATACCGGCACATAATGGCACGCAGCAATACCACCGGTCACACGAGGAAGCAACCACGATAATAAGTTATCAGTAAAACTGGTAGCGAGGGTCGTCCGTAAGATGTAGACGCCCCTCAGAGACGCCCACGTGATCCGCAACATACATAAATTCAGCGGCGCCTTTGAGGACCACAGCTTCCGCAGACGAAATGCTTGGAAATGAATATAGTCACGTACTTTTTCCGTCCAGCGCTCGCGGCACGAGAGCACACTGTACTGGCGAGGGAATCCGAAACCCTAGCAGTCGGAGATTCTCCAGCAGCGCTGCGTCGAGTGCCAAGTCTTTGAACTCAGTAACACGAGGAACAGGCAGCAATCGCCCTTCTGCGTCAGCTTGGCCGGCTTCAGCTCCTCTGCTATCTACTTTGCCACCAGGAGCTACTGCTCCGTCAATGTTCTGGTCAACGCTGCCATGTACCTGGCATTTCCATGTTTTGCTGCTTTCTTCAAAGATTACGAAGACGCGCGCCGGAAGGTCACCAGTGAGAAATGAAGTGGAAGACGACGCTCCACAAGATGTACAGCGCGGCCTCTTCGGAACTGTAACAACGTCGTATGCGTCGTTGAAGTCTCGTCGCTGCTGTTGCACATCCACAGATCGTGTCTCCGGGTCACGTGGCCGGAGAGCGTCGCTTGCGTCGACGTGAGGAATAAGTAGAGATAACGTTCTCTGCCCGCCGCTCTCCAGCACAAGATCATACAACGAGCAAGAACTCCGTTCCTGTGCCCATCTTACTGTTTCCCCCTTCGCAGGTACTGTTTTTGTCACGCCGTGGTCCAAGAGTGCACAGCAGTGCGTATCAGACCATCCCTTCCCGGCCGCTGCGGCTGCGACTGCTGAGAGATCCCACAGATCTTCACTCTCAAACTCTGCTGCGCCTGCACCGTCTCCCGATGCCACGTCATCTAATCTCTTTGTTGCCTCTACGCCGGCAGACGCTGTGAGCGGCGCTGTATGTCCTGTTACTACAGCAGCTGCAGGTGCTGCACTTCCTCGGTGTGTCACGTGTAAAGCTGCAGAGCAACCTGCCACCATTCCGTCATCGGCCTGTCTCCGTGAAGCTTGCTGCCCCTCGAACAGAGACTTGGACTCCTGCGCAATATGGTCGCACACCGCCCGCACTCCTTCCATAGAGCCAAAACCAGAGTCTGAGGTCTTGATAGCCTTTCTCTCCCCTCCCGCCAACGCAGCATTTCCTCCATCCGGCGCTTTGTTACGTACGAAAAATGGCCACATCCCCGCTCCGCCACCGCGGAACTCCCTACGGCGTTCCTTCAACGAGCAGACAAGTTGTCCACGGGTGAACACTTGCTTCCTTGCGGATCTTAAAAAAAGAAAAGTTGCGCTATGGCAGAAGACAACTTTACCCCTGAGCACGAATGGTAGTGCCGGTGACCTCAAGGCACGCGGTAAACAAGACAATGGGATTCGCGCGACGCCCATGTCAAATGTCGGCTGTTGTGCCCTTAAACTGCGCCTTACACCGTGTGGCTTTTCTCAGCCTGCAAGCTGCCCCCTTCCCGGCATAGTTGTACCTTTCGTGCCGCTGCGTGTCAGACACGCTCCTTGAATTGACTCCGCTCCAGCTGTTGTCGCTCTCTGTGTCGGGCCTCCAGTTGAATGCCGTGAGAAGCTGGTTACCCCTGGGAGAGGGTAGATCTTCGCTAATGCTGCCCGATCTAGGAGGCGGCTAAGTGCTCCTGCGGACTCTCCCTTTACATTGGACCTCCGGAGGTCTGCACGCGTTGCTATTATCTCCCTGTTGCCTGCCAGTAGGGCCCCAGTGAATGCTGCTTCGACTGTGTTGTCGTCCATACGAGGGTTGCCTATGCCAGATCAAAAAGAGTTACACGTGTAATAGCGTAGTTCAGGAGTTACGCACCTGCGACCTAGTTCCGCTGCTTGCTACATCCGCTTTCTTCCGCCGCGCCATTACAGCTTCTGCCGTCCCCTACTCTTTCATGCTTTTTCCTTGTGTGACACCTTATTCCGTCACGCTGCCTTCTTGGTGCCTTTGTGGCAGTACGCCCGTACACGCTCGGTAAATATCGCAGCACAGCACCCGGCAAGGGTTGTCTGGCACTAGTCGATCCTATGTCCTGGCCGTCCCCGATCCTGCCAAGCGGTAAGGGTGGAAAATTGTGGCTGTTGGGCGTAGTGACACTTCGGAGTGTGATGAACACAGTGAGCCGCCACTGTGGCGCGCCCCAAAATTGTTACGAAGGCATGAGAGATCGCGTAATACAAGGTTCGAAGGAGTTGAACTATCAGCTACGCCGAGTGGACTGCGGCTGGAGTGATGATGTATCCGCGCTCATGATACACGGCGAATTTCAAAAGGACAACAGTTCCGGGAGTTCGACTTTTGCCGGCCAGAGCTGCACTCCGTACGCTTGCTTCCTCGTAGTAGCAGTTGTCTTGGTGGAGCGGCACGAGAGCGAGACGCGGAGTGAAGAGTGAATTGCCAAGCAGATTCAACAAACATACGGGCAATTCGGTCCTGCGGCGCGAATCGTCTGTCTCTATATTGCGGGATTTTTCAAAAGCTGCTTCGTCACTATTGGGCTCTGGTAGGCGTCGGAACATGCAGTCCGCAACCCAATGCTGCAAGACTCGCAGCCACCACCGCAGCAGCCCCATTCCCTCCAGCATGCTCTCGGCGGCCGCGAAGACATCCTTCTCAATTTGCCTGCTCTTCACATACAGTACGATTTGTACGAAATTGGTTCCGCCTACACTGTTTAAATGTTACTGAAACACAGCTACAGAAAAAGGTACTTTGTACACGCACAAATGTCCACTGGTTCCGGGCTGCTCTTGGAAGCACTGCTGGTCGGGTTGGGATGGCCGTAGCAGGTGTAACTGCTGATGGTACGATACTGCTGGTGAAGTATTAGAGGGGTCTGTGCTGATGTGGTCGAGCTGCTGGGCTACCCGCTTGTCTACCCTTTGCATGGCTGTGTGACTGTAGCTCCCATGGTGAGCCTGGCCTCTGCTGCTGTTGCAGCGCCGCCCTTCGTAGTTGCGGCTACCCAGAAGTGCAGTGGATGATCCCACTCTTGAACGCTACCCAATACTTCGCTGTAAGCACAACTGCAGCACGGAGGATAATTTCGACATATTAGTGCCGACTGGTGCTCTTACTGTCCAGGCGGGGTAATTTTCCCTTCAGCTTGTTCCTAACTTTCCATTTAGACATATTACTGCTGAGGCATACCCCTACAGTCCAGGCGGTCTAACTTTTCCTGCAGCGCGCTCCTAATTTTCCAATTAGGCACACTGCCGACGCGTGCTCCTACCGTCCACGCGGTCTAATTTTCCCTTCAACGCGTTTCTAATTTTTCATTTAACGCGTAGCCCATCTGCACGTTGCAGTTGTGCACCTGCCAGTTACCCGCCAGTGCACTGACAGTGTCAGGTGTCGCTGCGATTTGATCTTCGTCTCCCAATTATTCTTCACCGTGCCATGCTACTGCTGCAGACGCAGGTACGCTCTGCTTTGTGTCCGTCTCCACCTAGCCCCGTGTGCTGCGTAACCTCGGCTAAAGGGCGATGAAGGGCTGAATATGGCCGGTGGTGCTGACGCTGGCGGTGGTACTGCCTTCGCCTTTTCGGGACTAAGCAGTAGTAGGGGACTTGGGCCGCTGGCTAGTGGTACTCAGGTCTGATGTTATCCCGTATCGTTTTCCACTTTTGCCTTCCGTAGTCATCTGCTATTATGTGGCACGTGGTGGGTGGATCCTCGAACGGGTCATGGCGGGCTTATACGATCGGGGGTGGCGCTACCGCGTGAACCGCCATAGGTGGTGGGCCCGTGCACGCCCGAACACCCAAACAATGTCTGCACTAGTGGCAGCGTGTCGGGTAGGCTACGTGTAGCGCCATATATCACCTGACACCCTGGTAGACGTGCCCCGCACGGACTTTTTAAATACTCAAGCCATGCGTAGACACGAAAAAGTGTAGCAACATCGCGGCCAAAAGCATGTAAAGCATGGAATCCCGGAGTTGCATCCTCGCTGCATTACCGTAGTATGAATAGATAAAATCTTGGAAAGTCGTGTGGGGTGCCACTATCAGTGGTGAAAGATGTAGTGCATAGTACCGCGCCACTTGTAAGGACAGTGTACGCGCTACAGTTGGTTCGTGGGGAAAATGCAGGCAATTATGTTCAAACACGCGAACACCGTAGCAGCAGCGCTTGCGCGGTGGCAGTCCTCCGAGGACGCAAAGGCCATGAACACTGGAGCGTGTGCGGTACGAAGGAGCGCCACCAGCGCTGATGTTGGGAAGTGAAGAGCACTTCAGGTGCAGAAGCAATAGTCCAGCAGCAGGAGTGGCCGCGTGCGCAGCTACTCGTAGTGGTGGGGCTGTTGGACAGTCCAACTTAGACGTGGCAGAGAGACCAATCAACGAACAAACTCGTATCATGTGCCTTAGGCATTCTAGTTGTCCCCCGCATACGGAGACATCGTATTCCCGCGCAGCTTATCTTGTTTGAGTGCAAGCCACCCAGCCCATCCTGTCTGCCACTGCCTTAGTCGTGATTCCGCGCCTGTCTGAGGCAGGCATCTGGTTTGATCCGAGAGAACAAGGACAGCTGAGAAGCATGGTGGTGAACTGTTACTAGATCTGCTTCCTCGCCCGTTGTACTCCGGCAACTGGAGGACCCAGGATGCGCTGATGCGTGTAGTATTACGGTGACAACACAAACCACTATATTTGGTCGAGGTGCCGCTTGCCAGTGGTGCGGTCATTGCTGTTCCTCATTGCTTCTACAGGAGCGCTACCGGTAACACTGTGGTCGACTACAGTGTGTGCAAACACCCGCGAAGAACTTTCTTCTCTGGAACACACACTAGAACTGCTTCTGCCGCGTATCACGGCATGCGCCCGGCACAGTAGCACTGATTTTGCATTGCACCGGGACAAGCCCTGTGACGTAGCCGGGACTGCCTTGTGGATTCAGAGAAGTCACTTCTTCGGGGTGTGTATCTGAACAACACGCGGAAGACCGATTTTTTGGCGGCCAGCTCTAGCGCTGCGACGATCGCCGTCGAGGCGGCGACAATCGCCGCCTCTTCTCAGCCACTTGTGAGTAGGTCAGTCAGGAGCGGTTACACACTGTGTAGCGCTGTCACAATCGCCTCATCGCGATCACGGGAGCGTCAGAGCACGCAGTGACCGCAGCGGGGTGGTCGCCACAAAGACGCGTGCGGGCGGCTTGTGAGAAAGATCGAAAATATAACAACTCATAATGGCTGCTGTGTCTTCGACGTAGTAAATATCACTCAAACTTATGCTGTTGATTTTGCGTGTCCAACGCGTCACTCCGACCTGGGACGCGAAGAATCTGCTACGCTTTCTGTTTTTGTCACCCAGACGTCGGCTATTATAACCTCCGCGTAAGTCGCAGCGTACTGAGTCCAACAAGGAAATACGCACTGCTCACGGAGCCATGCTTCGTGTTGACTAGTGTGCAACCCACTCGGGACAACAAGGAGAGAAGTGCCTTCACGTAAACGTGTCAGTTAACAGGCGACGGATAGACAACAACGTGCGGGATGAGGCACTATGAATGTGAAAATTGTAGAGCTGTTCGCGACAGCATAGCGAATCCTTCTAAGGATGCTGTTGTCGACTTGTCTTTCCACGAAGTTGTAACAACTTTCTCTCCCCGAACGAGCGACCGCTTTGACTTGCGCATCCACGCTTCAAAAACGAGCCTTTCGTGCCGGACTCCGTGTCCAGCGGATGCCACAAGGAGCACAGCTTAGCTCACAACTACCGGGCAACAAGACTTGTGTGAGTCGGACATTTTATTATTAGACGCTGACAGGGGATTGCCTACCGACAACAACGACTTCGAAGGCTTCGTTCGTTGGGATGATGGCGTCAAGGAAACTTGCCGAGTGGACGCTATCCCGAAGTCCTGAAGATATTAGAAGGAACAATAAGGTATGAAGGGGAATCAGATGCAGTAGGCTGACTGCAGCGTTCACATCATGCTCATATTGTATATCTTCATCTCCATACCCTGCAAAGGTGACACGCGTGTGCGCCTATGAAACTGAGGGAGCACACAGAAGAAAAGGAGATTTCTGCAGGGGAAAAACGGTACTTATACTCATTTTACCGAGCGGGCGAGAGTAGGGAACATCAGATGGATCGGGCCAGTTCATCCAACCGCAAAACTATCCTTCGTGAAAAAATGCGCGTACCTTGGCACTTCTCTGTGGAGCCAGAGTCTCACCGCCATACACTCGCCCTTTAGTATGACGTTCCACTAGTGTGACCTTACACGAACGCAAGAGACCTGGGAATTCTAACAGCCAGTAGAAAGATCCGTAGGGCGCGGACCCTAGCTCGGCAACAACACCACAGAAGCAGCACACGCTTAACACCTACGGGCAGAAATGGAGTAGCAGCAACGGATGAGTGCAAAGAAGAAACGATTTTGATGCTGTTGCGAATGGACGGGAAGGAATGCACACGCTTAACGTTGAATTGCTTGCTTCGTGCAGTCGACGCATACGTAGCTTTCACACTCTTGTTTTGCGTGCCTACCCACGAACGCGCAGACGTCCCTTCTCGAAGCATACGTGAGCACCAATCTACCCAGATGGTAATAAACATGGCTGCAGGTAAAGCGCCACCTACGTAACTCACCACGAATGCAGTTCCTGCGGCAGTGCCGTTAAGTCGCTGGTATTCACGAGGTCACATGGTGCAATATCACGACGGCAGGCAACAATGAATGGTGAATAAAAAGACCGCTGAAGTCAGGAGGCGGCGAGATTTCCTTACCTTTCGACGCCTCTCTAAAAAGTCGCTGTCTGCCATATTAGGAAGCACACCGTGTGCGGTGTCCCACCGCCTCAAGACCCCTACGCCTTGCTCACCGTATGCGGCATCCTATCACCTGAAAACATCCAGGTCTTGCTCGAAATGTGACCCGCGGGACTCGTGCAATCGGACTGCATGGGCAAACCCTTCTCTGTATGTACCGCGAAGAGCGCCAGCTGAGCAGCTCGTAGTGGAGTGCAGGAGCACGGATCGGACGGTGCGCACGCGCAGGACTAGCAGGGCCGACGTGACCTTGCTTCGGGTAATCCTCCAACACCACCTTGTGATTTGCCAGACACACAATTTTGAGAGTCCTTAAAAATTTGCCTGGCGAAACCGGGGGTGCAAAAGAACACATTAAGTGGCAGTGAAAAGGTGCAGTCATACAATCTGCGCGTCACCACGGAAAATTACAGTGGCACGCTAGTAGAGTTTTGAGAAGGATTCAATCAGCCTGACTCGTTGCTGAAATTCAGGGGCTCAGACTGACCGCAGTGGGGAGTTGTAGAAGGCGTCTTTGCAGTCTTCGAAAGGCGCAGAGCATTTCTGGACACGTTGGGCTCTGCGTCGCGTCAACAGGAGAGTCGTCGATGTTTCAGAACTGCCTCCGTTTTATGGTGGCAGCAGTTCGGTCCCACCGGTCAAGTCTCGGCCTTTTCGCCTTAGGGGCACAGCCCCTGGCCATAAATATGCCCTTTTCGGGTAAGGAACTGCACGTAAACCTCATGGCTCGGAGACGCAGTCGCTGGGCGGCTCATCAGAACGATGTGGTCGCATCAATCTGAGGAGCAGGAGTAGTCCACGGAGACGGTGTGGTGTACTACTGGGAGACGACGCGTGAAAGTTTGCTGTATTATCACCTCAGAGGGTACGTGACTGAGAATACGGCTCTTGCGTAGCAGTGAAGACCACAAGTCACCCTGTGGTGAAGGAAGCCACCCGCAGGAAGCAGGGGACGGACGGCAATGTCACGACATCGAAACAGAAACAGTGCTACCGTGCGCGGTAGTCGAGGTTTTGCTTTGGCGCCTTAAATCCTCCCAGTGTGGAAGTACGAAGGCACTTTCTTTACGCTTGCAGATGCTGCACGTGCTCTAAAGGAGACGCTCTGCAGCTACATAGTTACACGCTACATAGGAAGGCGTCCTTGTCTACGAGGGAGTGCTGTACCTCTCCACTCACAGAATCCACATGTTGTGAAACTTGTGGCACAAGAGAACATAACTCCAGAAATCGCGATGATAGGCAGAATGAGACCGTGTTTTGTAATAGCGACGCTGGTGTCAGCAGCTGCGTCTGTTGAACGACGTCGTGTGAGCTGTCTTGAGCAGTCAACACTGTGCATACATCTGCTTGAAAACCGTGAAACGGGCTTCTGCAAATAGCATGCCAACAAGGAAGGCAGATGCCGAGAAACGTGCTCCTGCGGGCGCCTGCCTTTCAAGTCGCATCGGCGTCGTCACGCTGCTTTGACGCAGTGAACGAAGAACCCTCACTGTTTCAACTGTTGGAGTTCCTCATCTGCTTGCAAGTGTGTTCACCAGCAGGTCGACAATCACTCGTGCTCTACAGACATCATAAGATCACCGCATGCAGTGAATAGAAAACTTGCACTGTTTCAACTGTCAGCGTTCCTCATATCTGCTTGCAGGTGCGTTCGCCAACAGGCCACAATCAGTCGTGCTCTATAGACATACTAGCACCCTCGTACGTCGGTGAACCAGTGGCACCGCCGCTCGGGAACCTCGCACGGACAAATCACAGTATCTGAGATGGTAGATACTCGGACAGACCACGTAGTGTCCCTTGAATGCAGTGCAGTCGTACCGCGAAGGATTCTCGAGAGGGCACCGCAAAGACACAGGCCAAAGGCATTCTCTCGGTAGCTTATGGACTTGAAACATGTGGTCAACACGCGACAGATACAGACGGACACCATTCATCATATTCGACTATCAGATCATTCGCGAGGCAACCGTTTGGTGTTTGACAAAAAGGAAAACCCATGCAAAGTGAGCCACTGGAAACAATATCACAAGTAAGGAGCTGCTGCGTTGTGTGGCAGCAGTGTGTATATTCCTCGTCGTGCACAAATACCTGCCCAATTTGGACATACCTTTCGGACAACTTCTTCGAGCGTGGAGAGTGTGCCCACGAACACAAGCGTGATACGTGAGTTGTGATTGGCCGTGTGCTCTGTAGGGCTAGTGTCCCTCGTCGAGTGGCATAAATGCACCCTTGAATGCGGTGTGTGTTCTGTGAGGAACTGCTTTCCTGAGAGTCAACGACTAGGCGCGTTTGCGGCAGTGGGTTGTATGTATAGCTGTGCTTGAGGTTGTAGGCCCTGCAGTGCCGGGAGGATGTCTGCGATGTGCCTCAGTACGCGGTGTAGCGCTGTGACCTTGTCCAATAGCGAGTAAATTTTTTGCGAGTGCAGAGCCCGAAAGTAATACCTATATTTCTACTGCATGGGACTCTCCCTATTTCATGGTAATCGTCCATATTGTCGTAAGAGAACCAGCTGTAGAGAGTGCATTTGCCGCAGCCTACGACGAGCGGCTTGCCGCGGTTGTTGCGGGAGGAGGTGACATTGCCTGCAGCTGGACAAAATCAACTACCTGACGATTTGGCTGTTTGCGTCGAGCAGCGTAGAAATGCAAAGCCGTGGGTGGACCAAGGGGATCCTTACCGTGATGTCCCTGGTTCGCTGCACTGATTTCAGGCGACTTTACAGCTCCACCGCTGAAAGTCGTAGAGACTCTGTAGACGTCTAGAAGGCTAGTAATCACATGTGAAATATCCACAATTTGTGTCCTGGCTACCATAATCGCGGCAGCCTAAATCTCTGTGCCAGTCAGTCTGGGTGTCGGCGAGACAAGCTCCACCTGAGGAGGTGCACAGCAGAGTAATATGCTACGTCGTGGAGAGAAAAAAAAAGCATGCCGGCGTACCGGCTGGCGACTCGACTCAGCTCATAGTTTTAGGGAGGCAGCTGAATTACGGTGGTACCAGGTAATACGTATGGACCCATGTGACGTGCGGATCTATTTCCAAATGTAGTGATGTGGGAGACATTTGTGTTTCGTTTAGTCGAGACGTTGGGAACCTGCTGCGTTACGCGGATATACAGCAGCTAGTGCGTCGTTGGGTCGTATGGGGGATTTAACTGTGAGGACAACTCAAACCTTCCTGGGTCGATTTTAGAATCTTAGTATCTGCTGCGGGCTGGTCTATGTGGAGGAACCCGCACTGTCTCTACACAGGCAGGCGAACGTTGCCTGGCAGGGTTCCAAAAGAGGGAAGGAAGGCTGATGAAAGTGAGTTTTCAGACACCTGGAGGTCACCTCTGGAGAATGATCCATCGAGCCTTCTCAGCTGGGAGGGCATAAAGCTGCAAACGCCTTTTCTGTGTCCACGCAGCACGTGTTCGCACGCAGGTCAGAATCCAAGCTTGTCACCTTGTGATACAATTGCGCACCGCTGTGTAACCCGGTCCGAACCACTCACGACTTCTAAAAAACAAAGAATGAAAATAAGGTCTTCTGGGTGCTGGTGCACTGATACAAGCTCATGTGGGTTCCTACGTTCATGGCTCGTGCAACTTAGGAACATCCCGAGCGGGACGTGGGGGGCCAACGACACGGGAACATAGTCACTCGTCTGACTGACAAAGTAGAACTCCGCCGTTAGTGGGCGCACCGCCCGCAGCGTTGCACACTCTACAGTTAAAGTCTATGAGACACGAAGACGAAGAATGTAGATTCTGCGTGGAATGAGCAATAAATCACTTAATATCTGTGCAAATTCTGTATGTGTGGGTGTGATGTCCGTCCTTTTAGTTTAGTAGGCGTATTCGGCGAGGGGTTCTTGCGAACTCTGCGACAACCTGATATGCAAGAAAGACAAGTAGAACCTGCGTGTACGACGCAGCGCATTGTGAGCGTCCGTTTTTTTCTCCAAAGCGGCAGTCGTCGCGCAGCCACTCTCGCCTCTCGTGTGACGCTTCCCAAACAGAAGCGTGTCTTGGCCAAAAGGACATATGAAAAACGTGAGCGGAGGAGCTTCTTGTCCACGGACCTAACGTTGTGTAGACAGATCTGCACAGGGGGCTTCTCATCGTGCTGCGCAGGCTTGTTAAGTCGAAAAGAGATGGTGCTCGATCGTTGGATTCCCGGTGAACTTGACTGCAGCCCCTTCCCACAGCACTCAGGTGCAGCGCCACTTCCGCGCTGTATAAGTAACCTCTTCGTGGGACAACTTAGACTTCAAAACGGGCTTCGCCAGGGGTCTTTGACGAAGACGTTGCGGCGGGCATTGTGGAAATAAGGTGGTACTAGAGCAGCTGCACAAGATAAAGATCTCATGATTCGGTTACCTGTAGCGTGTAGCGTATGTATGCGGACATGTGGGAGTAATGGACGGATGACGTTGACTGGTAAATATTCATCCGCTTAATGACGGTTGGTCCGGATAGCGCCGCAGACACGAGCGGTACCTGGCTGTGTCGAACCAGAAGATCAGTCGCATCTCCGTCCAAGCTACATCGCGAGCAGTACGCAGAACAGCAGCGGCGTTGCAAACGTGTGACTTTCTTCTTTGGCCCCGATCTGTCAGGTTCCATGTACGCTGTATCAAAGTATTTCCAGTAGAGTAGCATTGTTATTTTTGCAGTTTGTGTAGAAAATTTGCAGAGTCCTAAGCCCAAATTTGCCTTAAACAAGAGAATGGTTTATTATGGCTACTAATTTTATTTACACAATGGTAGCAGAAGCATGCTACCCCACGACAGCATTCGATAACGCAGAAGCCGGCTGGAAAATTGACTAGCGTGTTGACAGGAGGCAACACTGTGAAGGCGGAGAGGGACTTGGTGGTGAGTATAACGAGGCACTTACAGTGAAGAAGTCACACCCTTGGCGTGTGAGTGGTCAGAGGTGAAACAGTCTTTAGGATGAAAACTTGCAGCCATACGCACGTCTCCCGACGCTGCTGCGTCTTCAGAGTAAAGGCGACTGTGCCTGCTGACGGCGCCCACGCTGGGGCAGAGACGAGGAAGGGCTGCGAATCACGGAGTGACGGCGTCTCGATCACATCCCCGAAGACGGCGTCGGACTCTGCCTTCCTTACTTTGCACAGCCTATCTTAAAGTGTACTTATCATGCGTGCTCTTGGCCTGTTTCTTCTAACAGTTAGCGGGCACATGTGATTGTTACACATGCCACTGTTTTGCCTCACGCAAGGCTTACCTTTACGTGGGCACTTTAGAGAGTTCTCGCAGAAGAACCTCCGCTTACGCGCACCTGACACAAAATCGCACACTTCGCTGTGTCTCTGCCTACTGGCTGAGTTCAGTGTGAGAATCAACAGTACGTATGCACGGGGCGGCAGCACAGTACGACCGAAAGGATAGGCGGGCGAGGTGAAAATGTAAAGCAGACGGATTTGAACGATTCCACACGGAGTGAAGGGCGGATAAGAGAGTGCTGGGCGCATGGCCTTTAACATTTGTGGAAGTGTTGTGCAGTTTCGTATCGGACACATGACGATGTCTCTACTGTGAACGATAAAACCAGAACGTGGAGCTGGTCGTTGTAAGAGTCCTCAGGCGTCGGAAGCGTGACACCCCCGCTTATGATGCGCTCGTCGTTTGGAGCTAGAGATCATCACAACAGGACGTATTGCGTGCCAACAATTTGTGCTCGCCTCCCAGACAAATGGGTTGCGGAAAGGGTGAAGACAAAACCGCTCCCTTCCTCTTACTGTGTTCGACATCGCAGATCCACGTGGACCGGATATACTTTGGCGGTCGAATACGGTGGA
This sequence comes from Sarcocystis neurona, assembly GCA_000727475.1. Classification (NCBI taxonomy): domain Eukaryota; phylum Apicomplexa; class Conoidasida; order Eucoccidiorida; family Sarcocystidae; genus Sarcocystis; species Sarcocystis neurona. The sequence continues at coordinate 5,366,891 of KL647292.1, forward strand.
GCTCAGCAGAAAGATACGAGTGTGTATTCCTTTGCAAGAACGTATATTATATCACTATTTGTCCGTTACACTCGTGATTGCCTCGAACCTCGACAGTGCACCGCGTCCTGATAACGGCAAACATTAAAAGGTCGCCTTGATACTGCCCTCAACGAGGAACTTGACATGCATCTCGGCGATCTGAGTGAGATTCCGATGACCACACGAGTCAACTCATAAAGCTTTGGCTGCTCGCGGCTGGTGTTTACGTGTGTGACCGAGTGAAGATTGGAGCTGCGTCAGCAGGACGTAAAGGGGCATCAGCAGATCGTCCAAAAAGGAAGGGAAGCAAACACACCGTTTCTCCTTCGAAGGGTCCTCAGGGCGTTAGACCACTACCTGTAAGTTCACGTGGACACAGAAGTGTTGTTGGGGGCCAGGACAAGTCCCGCGGTCGGAAAGTGTGAGCTGCTTTGGCGGCAAGGTGCGCCTGAATGACCTCACGTGATGAAAGATAGATGGAAGAGGCAGAAAGTAGGACGTGGTTAGCCCGTGATGCGGTTGGCGACTCCTGCAGGTTTTGAGTCTGGCTACGTGTTCACTTATTAGAACGGACAACGAGTACTTGGTTGCTCCGGTGTACTCAGTAAGTCGGTAGAAGTGTGGGCCATGGTATAACAGGTTTTGAGTCTGGCTACGTGTTCACTTATTAGAACGGACAACGAGTACTTGGTTGCTCCGGTGTACTCAGTAAGTCGGTAGAAGTGTGGGCCATGGTATAACGAAGCGGAGGGCTACGTGCTCCCAGCATCTACACGACGAACGTCCGCGGTTATATGTAGTTGTTGTGGGCCTAGTACAACTTCCGACAAACGTACTCGCTGCACAGAACCCAGATTCCAGCGTTCAATCCACGAATGTGTCTGGTCGAGGTTGACGCAGACATTCGTCACACAGACCTAATCTGCCTTGACAATATCGAAAAACGTGCTTCCAGTCGGTTGCCGGCAGCGAAGGTAGAGACTGGTGAAGCACCTGCAAGTTGCTGCCGTTCACTACTCCTCATCATGTCGGACAGCCCGCAGGATTACTAGACCCTGAATGTGGTGCGTATGTACTTCAAGCCTGTGCTCGCCAGTCTCCAGCAAGCAGGGCAGATCATTACAGGTGCCGTTACACCACCTCATATAAGCCGATTCTTCCTGCGGCCGAGTTCGGCAGCTTCTCAGGCAGAACTCAGAATTCTGAGCACCTGCTGCTCTCAAGCAGACCTTGTTTTCATTGCCGGTGGAACGCGAAAACTCCCACGGTACGGTGTCACAGAATAGCAGGAGAGACGGATAGTCTGGGTGGCTCGTTCTTTGAGCAGGGGGCGAGCCTTGGGGGGCGTACACCTGCACCTCAATGCAAAACGTTGGACACTCTCCTCCGGTAAGAGATTACAGAAACGCGAACTACTCAAGAAGAGCTCTGTCACAATGAGGGACGGAAGACCGAAAGCACCACACGTGTGTGCGAATCGCGACGGGCTCTTAGTCGTTCACAGCTAATGCCACTGTAGTGGTACTGCCGTTTGAACTGCAAGATAACGCCCTTTGATACGGAGATCGCTCGTAGCGGCGAAGTATGAGTGTCCGCGCTTTCTTCGTGAACAAACACTGATTTTTATATCACGCAAGACCAGAACGAGGTGTGGAGTATGCTTTGGAAGACATCGGTGCTTCGCGACACCCAGATAAACAGCATTTGATACAGTCACGCATGCTTAATCTCGCGCGTAAGGGGATAAACTTGTGAGCACCTGCCGCACTTGGGTGGTGCGTGTAGTGATACTGATAGGAATAAAAATGAGCAGTTTCATATTTGCAATGCGGCATCTCAATTCAGTTTCTATTTCTCATGCCGGTTGCTTACTGAAAAGTGTACAACCACCCGCCCACATCCTTGCTATGGAGTACACTTGTAAAGTCTGGCTCATTCACGGTCCTTGACGTGGCACATCCCTCTCTGTCGTAATTACACACGTTCGCGACGTTCCATTTCGGCTGGCTGCGGTCTGGAGCATGTGACTGAGGAAATTTGAAACAAAAGGCGGAACAAGCATGGCGTAGACAGCGTCAAACAGTCTGTTTTCATGTTCTTACGCTGCAGACGAGCAGTGCGTAGCACCTGTTCTACCACTGGGTATGGGTGGGGGAGAGGTCTACCCGGGATATTACACACATTTACGTGCACGTCAGAGAGAGTGCACGGGTGACACCACGTGTTTTACTTGGACTGTATCACGCTTGCTCAGACGGTTGAGCAGTTGTGTGGCCCTCTCTGAAGATACATGTGGCAGCGCCCAACTGCAGCACGTGCGAAGCGCAGAAGGCGGTTGGCTCGAAGAGAGGCTCGTGGGCATCCTCCAAAACTAGCGGGGGAAATGAAGGTTAAGAGCACCGGTTGCCAACTTTGGAGAAATCGCATCCTTGACAGCAAAGTGTTTTGTCCACGACGCAAATAGAGGTGCCACGCTGTGGCAGAAACCATGCAACAGGATGTGCGACTGCCAGGCGCCGTTGTGCAAAGTGTGGGAGTGTTTGTTACAACACGTGAATCTTCCTGTGGCGCCTTTACTGATCTAGAAGATGTTTCGCTGTATTTGTCCCATATATATTCTGTTTTTGGCCCGACACCTGCCAGAAAACTTCGTTGTGTTGGGTACCGAAAGAAGTAGTGATGTTAAACCACCGTCTGCAGCCTGCTGGCCTTCACCTGCCTAGATCATACCGCATGCCGCCTTGGCATCTACGGGCAAAGGGCAACCAATTTCGTATGCATGTTGCTACGCCATGCTTCAGATCAGATAAGAATAGGACCGCCACTCCATTGGTACAGCACCGGGGTCCTACGTAAGCCAGTTTCAACTCACGGGCGCTTGCGGTGGCCTCACAAGGGGCAATTACATTCCTTGGCGCCTGACACTTCCACGCAGAGCTTATTTTTTCTACGCGCGGTGACGCGCCAGTGCCGAATGTCCTCGGCAAGGCACCACACATGAGCAACACAGACATGCGGTCTCGCTGTCTTACGGGCTTAGCACAATGCGAAAGATACACGACGGTTGGTGTGGCGCAACACTCACACTAACTTCGACCTGTGCAGCACAAGGGCGAGGCGAACAAGGTGGAAAAGTGCAAGCTAAAATTAAAACAGCACTACACTCAACATCCTTTATGTGTAGAAGAACTACATCGACTTGTCTGTCTGCATGTATACGGTGCATCCCATCTGAAGGACCATTGCACAACAATGCGATTTGTCAAAGGGATGTGCAAGAGCTGTAAAACCGGCGCGGTTGTTGTGAGTGGATCTGCCACGTGCGGGGCAACGTTCATACTCGGGGTGCTTAACACCAACCTCGTTGCCTGACGCACGTCTGGAGTAGATTGGGGTGCCGCAAACATTACGAGGAACGAACGTACGACAGTCCGACTTGCCTCTCATTCAGTCTGTAAGGGGAGGCCTCAGAGTGTCAGGTGCGCGTAGCGCAATGTGGTTTATGGACGAGGAACGGAAAGGAAAGATATTAAGTACTTCTTAAGACTCAGAATTACGTCACCTCCTCCATGTCATATTTTCGGACTTTTCCAACTTCCACAGAAAACCAAACCACATTCCACTTCTGGCGTACACTTGTGAAGACTGCCTTGGGTACGGCCTCCTACAAGAAGCTCGCCGCAGGCCTGCTGCAAGGCACGTCACACTGGCCCACCAGCTACAAAACCCAACGGGTTCAGCTTGAATTACCTGCTTTCTGGATCCTGCGACTGCGTGGGAGGATGACAAGGGTGGAGTGAGTGATAGTCAGCGTTGACCTGGCTGATACCCTGAAAGAAGGGAGGGCGGGACGACGCTATTTGTACTCATGCCTGAGAGCGGCATACTAATCCACGCGTAAAAAACAGCTTCCTCTGCGTAACTACGGGAGTGCGTGCCCTGGTAACGAGATCGTCGGATACCTGGACCTGTGAGCTGCTTGGACGGCTCTGTATGCGCGACAGCCTTCACGTGAAAAAGTGCATGCCACCAGCCGACCGGACGTGGAAGGCACGGCCTCTGTCGACCTCAGTAAACAGGGTGTCGAATGAGTAAGATGACAGCTTGTGCGTCTTTAGCCAAATATGATTCACTTGATAAACACGAGAGGACACTTGTTCAGGACATAACTCCGGTGTTTACCTCTCACAAAAACCATACCTTTATATAAACAAGTCTGGCAGAAGTTATCGCGTCCACCGCTACCTGATGTGCGACACCGAACTGTTCTGTAGGAACACCGTGTCTCGACTAATCCACTGAACGTATTTACGTGCGGTGTCCTGAACACTCTCCCTGTCGAATATGTTTGATTCAGCTTCTCCAAGCCGTGTTTTGTACTAGGCGCCGCTGCAAGGTTCTCAATGCGCGGCGTTGTGCTTTCAGAGACCTGGATTCACACTGTTGTCACGTCGGAATTTTGTCGTAACTGCTATGGACAAAAAGTGCAAAATGACTTTCATCCGTGTTTGCAGTCTGTCGTCGCACGAGAAACGGCAACCATACGAAATTTCTGCAAGGACAGCGTTACTGTCATACATTAGCTGTGGGGCAACGACGGGGGAACAACCGAACCCGGAAGTTTTGCTTTCAAGCTGAAGGGATTCTAAAATTATGTCGCTGCCTACGCGCACACGGACAGTGCAGCGCAGCAGCATATCGGACACTTCTCCTCTGAACAAGCAGGGACGCACTCGCGGGGACCTCCACCCTAAAGAGACTGAGATCGGCAGAGGAGACATGCAGATGCGTTGTAGTGCCAATTATTACTCGAGCATCAAAGGGTACCCCCGCGGGGGACGCTGCGCAACATGGTTGACATACTCACTCTATATTGGTTGAAATTATGGACGACGAGACAGCTACATTTCATTCCGCTTAAGAACAGGAGGTGACAATGTTTAGAAATTGCCTTATGCGTCCGTGAAGGCGTTATCGAGTGCTTATACTTTCCGCGGACTATGTCCAAGGTGAACGTTGCGTAGGCTGCAAGATGACTCCGCTTATTGTAGAGATTTGGAAGAGTTGCACAAATGGAACACACACACACACACACACAACACACACACACACACACACACACACACACACCGTGAAACGTGTTTTTTTGCGGGCTGGCACTCATCAAGAGATAAAGTGACCCGTCATTTAAACCTCTAATGACCCTTCCACCAGCATTTTCGTGCGGCTGCGAGAAAGCTGATTTGCTTAGCAAGAATGATTTTAGGCATTCGCGGTAGTAGAAACTGTCCATTCCTGCTTCTCACAGATTGTCTCCAGCGATGCAAGTTAACCTGGAGATTATGTTGCAGGCGAGTGCGGTGTCGGATGAACCGAGCTCAGTATTTTGTGCGGTCGAAATTGCCTTCGCATACACCAGCTCCCTGCGTCATTCTCCTCGACTGTTCTATCTAAAGCGTCCCATTTACGTTCCCCCCGTGAAGAACCGCAGCCAAAATTGCTCATACCATGTCCCTCTAGGGATCTTTAGCCAGACGTCTAAGGCAAGGCAAACAGCCTTCTGTACAGCCACACAACGGAGCTATATATCGTTTTGCCTGTCAGGGTGCAAAGAGAAAATATTGGATTGTGTCAGCAATGGTGCTGACGAAAAAGTGCTCAGCGGATAGCTTGCATCCCTCTGAAAGCCGACAGGAACGTCCACCAAAACATCATCTTTTACATGGAGGGTCTGACGGAGGTAGAGTGTTTGAGGTATACTACCGCGTAATCATGCAAAAGCGAGCCTGCGTCCAGCTGTAGGAGCAGTCTTTGCTACCTGGTTGTTTTCGCTGCTCAGTGGAACAGGGCTGCACGACAGCTGCGGTGCGCACCTACCACCCGCCCCGTACGCGACGCACCGGTGTCGGCCGGTGAAGTGGCTCGAAGCCGGGAGGTGGTCTACTGCTAACTCGAGAGGTGGAGACCAAATCGCGCACGCGCCTCTTCTGTGGAAGTTTCGTGTTCAGAAGCAGTACGTGCCCATGCGGGGAGACACCCATGCTCAAGACCTACGAAGGCGACAGTGTCGGAGCCGGAGGCCATATGCAGCTATACCGCAGACAACGCGGTCAGGGGTTACGGAAGCACAGACAATGCGAGAGCAAACATGTGTCGTAGGCGCTCTGCGTGTAGGCTCCATTTGCCGCGCCATCATCTAGCAAGCGTTGTCTACCATCGTACTTGCCGTAGTCGAAAATGTCAAAAAAGCTGTCCGTGCACACGTGCGTCATTCTGTTCTCACTACCGCCTCACGCTCTTCGCTCTGGATTATTTACAAGGGCTCCAGATTTCGCTGCGAGCTGCGTGTCGCCCCTGCGAATAATTCAGCTGTCACCCCCCAAGCAGGTCATTACTATGCATGTGCCCCCAACGCCACCTATGCGTGAGAGCCTTTCACGCCACCACGAATTCAGGTCGGTTGATTTGCCTTTTGCAACTTCGACGCAGAATTCATTGTGTCTGTGTAGACAAAACCACTGCAGTGGGAAAGCGTTCAGCGTCACGAAGTCGCACACCAGCACCAGGTCTCATGTGTCAAATATCTGACGGGCCAAACACAACGCCACCACCAAAGCATCCACCCGCACAAACCGTAACCGAAAAGGTTTGAAAACGTCAAGCGTGTACACAGAAGGGAAAAAGAGAGACTGTTGGCAGACCCGTCTTTAACTTTCCCCGAGTCAGCGAGAACCAAAGCACTCGATCTGTGTGACCACCACTCCCACTTCTCGAGGATTGAAAATTTGTGCGGTCAGCTTGAGCACCCCTTGGTACGCCCAGCAGTGGACACACGGGGTAGGTGCTGTAAAGGTTGAACGCAATGACACGTACAAACACGCGCGCACAAGTCGTAACCCAGCAGATTTGATAACATCAAGTGTCTGCTTAGAAGGGACGAAAAGACAAGCTCGGCTGTGCCTGCTCTCGACGAGTACCGGGTGACCGCGAAGCACAGCATTCTATGCCTGTGAACATCACACCCAGTTCTGTAACTCTAAGAATGGGTCCGTTAGCGTAGGTATCTCCAAAGATGCTCAGCAATAGTTCGTGGATTCACGGGCCACGTTCCTTGCCGACTGAACACGGTGCCGCCGGCAAACAACGCACACACCGATGGGGCAACGCAACAGTTTTGATAACGTCAAGCGTTTAGATAGATCGCCCGAAGAGACAAGCTAGGCAAGCCCCGGTCCTAACGAACGAAGGGTCCCAGCGTGGTAAAGCGTTATCATCGTGTAATCATCCCTCCCACTCCCACAGATCATAAAATCGCTCTATCCAGTATGGACGATCCTTAGTCTACCCAGCAATGAAAAGACGGAGCAGGTGCCTTATGGACCGGACACAATGCCACGGACAAAGTACGCGTAGCCACAAAGATTAATGC
>KL647293.1:0-148057 GCA_000727475.1 Sarcocystis neurona
TTTCCTCAGTTCTGCGGAGTTCTCCACCAGCGCAAAGCACTACGATAATGCAGTCTGCAGACGTGACCATAATATGTGTATCCCGATGTAAATGTATCCTGTCATAAGTAAATCTCTGTTAGCTCTGTGAAACGTAAGAACAGACTCAGCGGTGCTGGAGAAGCAAGTGTCTTAGAAGTACAACCTTCAACGCGAAGCAGCCGTTGTTCGTCATCCGCCGGGGCGGCGCTCGATCTCTGCGCCCGAGTTCCTTCCTTGTACTTCATCTGATGCAGTGAGCTAAACGTCTTGTGTAGCACCAAACGCAGACCTGCACCTCCAGTAGGTCTGGTCACCACATTTCGGCACAACAGAAGCACGCCGACACAAAGTCCCGACTGCCAGAACGCACCGGACATATGCCAGTTGCAAGGTGACTCAGTGAATCCTATACGCTTCAACCCTCACATACGGCAAGTGATTACTGGGCATCGCATCACTGAGGGCCAAACTTGGCTTCGGTTGTAATGCGGACACAGTGTAGCAAAGAGTGGATTCGAGGTAGTGACACAGTTGCTGTCTCATTTCTCTCTCACGTAAAGTGGGATTTCCGTCGTGGTCGAGGGGGAATTCTCACCCACGTATCTTTTCATCAGACGTTCGAGATGATGCACAGATGTGACATGTTCACAGTGTGGTAAAGGCTGGATTCGAGGTAGCGGCACAGTTGCTGTCTCATTTCTCTCTCACAAAAAGTGGGATTCCCGACGTGGTCGATGGGGAATTCCCACCCACGACTCGTCTCTTCAGACTTTCGAGATGATGGACAGGTGTGACATGTTTACCTGTGTGAAAGTTTGCAGGTTTTCGATTGCTTCCATTCTGTCGGAGGAATAACGACACAGCTCACCTGCAAGGCGTCCCAAAAGACTTTATTCCCAGCGTGTGCTCCTTCGTTGAAAAGTCGTGGTTTCACTTGGGTCGCGCGCGTCAAGGTTCCATGCACCTGTATAAATTTTCACGCGTGTTTTCACATTTTTAGTCAGCACCATATATAAAGGAGGGATGACGAAAGCTACAGGATTCGTTTAGTCACCTGAACTGCGGAGTACTTTTGGGCCATAAACTGACAGTTACATCAAACTCATTTTGTGGACTGTGTACACTGCTGCAACCGAAATTCCAGGTGCGTCAATCTGGCGAATAACGCTGTGCGTAATCATGGAACGGCGAACAACAGGGCTTCGTGAATGGAAAAATCCTTCACACCATGTCGTCAAACGCTTCTCTTCCATCCAAAAGTTGGATTTGAATTTGACCATCTGCAGCCTCAAGGACAAGGGCAAAGAGGTGTTCTGCAGCTCCGAAGCAGCAGAGCCATAATCCGGGGCACGTTCCTGCTAATTTTCTTTCACTACTTAGATGGAGTGCAGGTCAAGGCCTTTCCAGATCTGTGAGTAGATGACAGAGAATCACGCTAACGTCATCAGCAGTGTCACATTGACAAATTAGGCTCTGCCACATACGGAACACAGCGTCTTGATTTCGGCGCCAAGCTACTTCTATAATGCGGCTCTCAACTCTCCGCCTTCCAGCTACCTTTGACAATGGATACTGCCACAGGGGAAGCTGCAAGCAATGATTTGAACATAACGGCGCTGTTCTCGACTCCTGTCTTTGCGGGATAGTGTCACACTGAATAGCGAATGATTTGCCGACACCCATACTCTTGCCTACAAGTCGACACGTTTTGCTGAACGGTAAGCACACCCTCATGATCCGTTCTGCTTCCGTTATCCAGTGACGGCGATACACGTCGTCCGCAGCGGGGTCTGGCCTCGTTGCTGCTCGGAATATCGGCGTTTTGTTATAACAGGTCAGCATCAGTTACCCCTTGACGGTGTGGAGATAGCACTACTTAGGCACAGGATCATGAACTGCTTATACTCGTTACCACCAGCTGGACCTGCGCGACAGAGCCTGCAAGCACGTCTTTCGTCTATGTCGAGCAGCCACAGTGAACTTTGACTTGGACGGGGCGTCCCTCCGTGCACCTTTCCTCTGTTGTGCGCGACATGACGAAGATGACCTTCAACAGCCCGTGTACTAAAATGCGATTCCACGAAGAGATGTATCGCCGGTGCAGGATGAGACGTATGCTTTTACGTGCCTATCCTCTTGACTACGACTCGCCTCTGTGAAGTGCTGTATGCTCGTACACCCCGTGGATGTGTGCCGCGCACACAGACACGTGTGATCCTCATGGCGTACTTTTTGTATGCGATGTACGCGTTACTTTGGAACCTCCACGTGCCCGCTGCATTTTTCTGCCCTCACGAACAGATGCGCTCTGACGACTGCAAAACGGAGTTCTTGTGTACTTGTTGCACTCCTGACACGCAGTACCGAAGCCCTGACGCATTCCGACACTGCCACGACGATCTACTTTGTAACCGGACCAAGAAGGCGGAAACACCAAGACATGCGCTCCTGCAGCGAACTACGTCAGTGGAGTGGAACGCGTCATAAATTCTAATCCCCAATTCTTGACGTCGCTGAGTTCAGCATCCTTTAAGAACATTGCAAAGCCTCTGCAGTGCACTCAGCGATGACACCAAAGCTAATCTGTAACACCTCTGCAACAGTGTCTAACATGATCAGCTTGGCGTTGAGAGCAAATGATCACAATTTCCCTTCTGTAAAGCTTGCCCCGAGGTGGTCGAGTGATTTTTCTTCGAGTGTGGTTCATCTACTATTCCATAAGTGCTCACTAATGGGTTTTGTCCAATTGTGGAGGTGTAGATCATCGATACTGAGAGCGCTCATAACACATTCCCTTTTTAGTGTCACGTTGTTCATTGTAGTTTCCTCTCTTCGAAGGTACCTTCGACGTCGCCCGATTATACGCGCCGTGCTTCAGTCGCACAGTGTGACGCAGTGATTAATGCTTTTAACCATTTTGCCACGTCGAGCGCCCTCGGAAATATGCGTCCACAAATGCACACTACAGACTCCTGCAACATTGCTGGGTTCGTCCCCACCTCTGCATTTTAAATGGAGGCGCGTGACAATGTCCCATCCGGTACAACAGTTGTCTCCACAGCAAATGTGACGACGTGCGTCGAGTGTTGTCTGATATTTTTTGCCTCATAACGTCTCTGCTTTCGTGGCACGACGCCGAGACCACGTGTCTAGGCCGACGGATGCAGCGCCGAGCGGCGTAAATCTTCTCCTGCGTAAGCTGTACAAGCTAGAAAAGCCGAGAAGAATGGCTGGATGTCGCAACACTCATAGGGGCTCCTGCAGTCTCCTGAATGTGTGATGCTGAGCCGTTCGTGTCAAGCTGTTGTCCCTTCTCATGCACAAAGGCTTCGATTTGAAACATCAGACGAAATATAGATGCATTGAAAAATTGGAAATAGCGGGAGATGTGCAGAGCCATCTGAAAGCGAAACCGTATGTCTCACGGTCACATCGCCAAGTAATGCTCGCTCGTGTGCTAACTTTCCGAGCCCATCAAGCCCCGCTGCGCTACCACTTTATACACTTGCTTCTCTCCGACTACTACACTGAACACCTAAGAATAGTAAGCACTTGATTTAAGTAGAATCAGCAGGCCTACCTGCTCGTGGACTGGGTGTTACCGAACCGCACACAACTTAGGTAGCACTAAACGGCAGGTGTTCTGTGACCTGCTTTTGTACGCGCAGTGTACAAACTGAAGAGAGGAAGCATATTTAGTACGTGAGATGACCCTTCAGTTCGTGCACTTGTAGAATTTTGACGGACCTGCGACGCCTGTCCAGTTGCAGATCTGACCAACTTAGTTACAGCCAAGTAGTCCCAAACTGCAAGTATTTCTGAGGGCTTGCGTGTCTCACCCCAACAAGCACCTAGTGGCGAAGGCCCGCCTCAGTGCAGACGGCTGCTAGAGAGGATCAAAAGGGTCACGTACCCTCGTTATGAGTGTACCCAGCAGGATTGACACAGAACCGTGGCTGCCTCTTGTGTGCGTCTTATAGTCGTCCTTGAGACGCTCGTGGGGTCGCGTTTTCCGGTTCGCGAACCCCAGGCCTACTACCCTGCGGCTGCCTGGCAACAGGTGTGACCAGCAGATGCCACGAAATACTCTTTTGGAATTAATTAGGTAAAGCTTCGACAAAGCAGTAAAGTGGATGCTGTTACGTGCCACGTGTTACGTCCCGATGCTTTCACAAGGGGTACAGTCGCTGTCCTATTGCCTGTCACGGCCCTTTTTGCTTTGTTTTGAAAATCGCGCGCGCTTCAGTAGTCCTCATGGTTTCCCGAACTGCAATAGCCTCAACTTTGCCTACGCTCGGAGTTCTGTCCCCATCCCCTACTGATACAGTCAAGCCCGCTGTCTAAGAAGCCTTCATTCTGTAACAGTGTATCTCAGTCAAATGAAACGACGCCTTCACCACCTGCGATATCACAGAGGATATGCCGAAGTCTTCCTTAGCAGTGTGCGCCGCGCCATCCTCGTGGGGTCTGTGTACTGCATTTGCGAAACCTCGTGGCTCTTCTAGCGTCTGCTTGCTGTGAAGAGTCGGTCTGATAAAAAGTGAATTACTACCATAGATTATATACGGGGAACCCCCAACATACTCCGGGTACACTGCGCTGCCTCCGGAACCTTGGCCCCGCTGCGTCCTCGCGATGCTTTGGCAGTTTAGACGCATTTTATCTCCTTAGGGGTCGCAAGGGACATCCGAGACAAGGCACCATGCTATGTCATGTGCAGAAGCATTCATTAAAGCAGGTCACGCAGAGACCACATCTGTCCTCATTTTGTTCTAATCGCCACGTCCGCGCAATCGACCAAGTTGCTCGGTAAATGGGCGCAATGTTAGGCTGAGTGCAACTGACGTATCTGCCCGGAAGCAGGTGCGCGACTACTGTGTTGCTGACATTTGTCTGCGTCCGTTACGCCTTATCATTATGTACTCGCCGCACCCACTCCAGCATTCGAGGACGTGGTCTTCGCAACTGGAAGGACGTGTGAGATCCACCCTAAAGTACTGACCAGCTGGACGCGGGCGATGCAAACACGGGTATATTTCCTGGGTTCCTGCATCTACACGGTCAGCATTAGCCACTCACGCCATCGTTGCTTACGCGATACATGTACAGTTTTTCTCAATAATAACCGGTGCGCGCGCCGCGGTACGCTTCATCTTTTCATCTCTGAGAATCCTGCGCGACGCGGCGGTACGGTGCCGTCTTCCAAATCACACAGTTGAGACAGAGACGTACGGGTTTTGCCCTTTCGCGTCCTTGTGTAACCACGTCTTTCGAGCATCTTCGTACTGTAAAAGTAACGTCTGAAAGGCCGGTGTAACATGCCCTCAACATCCTACACAAGGTGAATTAGGGGACGACACACGCTTCACCTCCGTGGTGCCTCTCTCAGCCGGTAAAGTGTACCCCTCCGTCGACTGATGGTGCACTGAAGTGCCTGCTTCCCGCTCCCGTCAAACGACAACAGCGCGACTGCTTCATTATCTGTGCATATTACCTCTGACATCGTTTACAGCCCCTTGCGTTAAACCACTCTCCGACGCCTCTTCCAACAGCGTCGTCCGAGCAGTTTCGCCCGTACCCCGCTGTTCAGCGTAGCAGGATGTTTCGCAGGTCATAGGCTCGCCTTGCGAGACATGTCAATATCTTTCACCTATTTTGGATTAGCATATTGCCAGTAAGGTCGCATGGTGAAGCAACCGTAAGCACTTATGCTGATAATATGCTTCGACTGTCCACCTCCTTGTAGACAAGCTGTGCAGCTAATAAAAAATCATTGTCTGTTATCTTTGGAGCGGCTTCGGCGCCACAGACGAATATGTGCGCGAATGGCTGTCTCCTCCGCCTTCTCTGAACAGTCGCGATTCTTGCGTGCAAAAGAGCTGCTTAGCGCGGCGTCTCTCTGTCCTGCCATCCGGAAGCGGAATAAGCACCCAAAATATTGTGGCTGCCTGCTTGATCGCGGTATCTTCTCTGCCTCTGCCGCAAAGCCGAGTAAAAGAGAGACGACGACCCACTCTTGAGCAGTGCCTTCAGCACCAGGGCCTGTAACAGGTGAGACTTTGGGATCACCGGGGAGTTGTCGAGCCTTCGACTCTATCAAATCCGGAGAAAGCGGCCCATTCACCAACATTGGGAAATCTCACAGCAATAGCACACAGACCGACTGCAGACGCGGCGTTGTGCGTTTGACAACCAATCTGTTTGGCTGTGTTTGTTTCGACGTGCGGTCAGCAGACGCTTTTCTTTAATCTCCTCGCGAAAAGTTGTACGGTGCTGCACGGAGAAAAGTCCTTTCAATTTCGATTCACACCTGAAGAGGACACGGAGAGCGGCACGTGGTCGCCCTAAGACTCACGCGGCCAATCTTAAGTGTCCCTCCACTTGTCCTTTAGCGAACAACCTGCTCGTAAATGCCTGCACCGTCACTCCGCTGTGTTCTACCGCCATCAGGTAGCTTCTTCCATGACATCCGTGAATAGTCAGGTTCCATGAATCCGTGACACACAAGGCGTGCAGGCTGATCTCACGCACAATCCGTCACCAGTTAGGACGAACTTTTCATTTAACAGCAGGCTTCGCGAGGCAGCACAGTCCACGACACTTCTCCACGATACGCCTTTCCCGCCCTTCTGGGTCGCAGTCATTCCAACGTGTTTAATCAACGGCGTCTGACCTCAACCTGAAGGGCACCTTTTACTACCCGCGGTACTCCGTCTTGCGGATACCTCCGGAGCCGGCTGTTGTGATCCTGTCACCGCGATCGACTACATGACAAGGCGTTTTACTGCTGAGGAACGGTGAAAGCGGCCTCGACGTTGGTTCTTGTCAGCGGTCCACACTCTGTGGACTGGCAATTTGCCCTCTAAGCTCAGGCTGGAGCGCTTTTCTTCTGACAGACTTTGTCGTCAATGTTAGTGTTCGAACATGTGACCTACTCGTTGTCACAACTGTTGATAGATTGCAGAGACCGCGGTTTAAACAAAGTTAAAAAATACAGCGGCTACTACAACAGGACGACCCTCCCGATCACCGGGTGCAGAAATTCTAACTGCTGATTTTGTTGCGCCGTGCCACCTACAGCAGCGACATATTTCTGCTCTTTCTGGCATCCTGTGGGCTTCCCTGGTAGAGCATCTCTTCACGGACACGCTTCGCAGCGCCGTTCCTCCTCCTACCTAAGTATACAATCCACTGAAGTACGTAAATTCACGTTTACCGTCAAAAAAAGTCGTCCGCGCGTAGCCCCCTGTTGTGCACCTTCTTCGTGCTTTGAGCAACAAGCATGTTGATGGCGGATCTGGCCAACCTCCCCGTGCCCTACCACCACGTACGTCTTCCGCTTTTGTCTTAATAATGCGTCAGTCTTGTCCGTATTGAAGAGAAATTGTCACATTGCGAACTGTTAACCCTAGCGTATCCGACGCGCCACCACACACTTACACGACGCGGCCGTATATGCCAAACGCCCCCGCTTCTTGAAAGTGCAGGTAGCCTTCCAGTTTGATGAGTATGCATTCGACCGGTGTTGCGTAGGTCGTGAAACGACCTCGCGCGGCAAGGCTTCTAGTAATACTGCTTTTGTCAGCACACTGTCGCACGTCCGATTTCACCATGGCACGTAGGCTCCAGCGGTATGCCGTTGATGAACTGAAGCAGGCAGTATCGCCTCACTGTCGAAAGCTACCGTAAACCCGCGCAGAAATTAGCGGGCGGCGCAAGACGGTTGAAACCGGTGTGCCTTACTAAGACTTTTCTTTGCAGGGATGTTGAATGGTATCGCTACCTTATTAACGAGAACAAGAAATCTCCTTAATCTCATAGCACATTCCGAAAGACTCCACCTTCTTTTCATGAATACATGTTGGACTTAAAGGCAGGTTTGCAAGAATTAATACGCGCAGCACTCTAGGCTGCTACGCGTGATCAAGGCAAATTTGTTTCTCACTTGTAATCCGAAGGCAGTCGCACAAATCAACTAAGCGGCAAGAAAAGATGAAAAACTACTCATCGAAATGGTTCACATCCTTTCGGACCTAATTTCACGTGGTATTCTACGCCAAAGGATCTCTACAGCCACGTGGTGCGTTACAGAGACTGATCCGCAAGTATTCGTCTGCACTTTCCTCTTCCCAAAATATCCTGCCGAACTGCTCCTCACCACGCTTATGCTTCCACTGTCATTTCTCAGATGATCCTGGACTTCTACTCAAACACGATTCTTGATTTACTGTAGATTTCTACAACTTTAAGGGGCGTGCGGCTGCTAAAGTTACCCTCTGCCCACACAGCGAATGCGTGTCAGCGCAGGCCCCAGATGCAAAAAATCCGACAACGCCACAAGCTCTTGCGTTGGAGCAATTTCACAGATGGTACACCTATCAACGGTGAAGACGTCTCCTTTCGCCGTGTTACGCTCCTCTACAGAGGTCAGGCATACACTGCTTCACGTCTTTTTCTTTGCCTCTCACCACACCGCATTTTCGCTCCTCGTTGACGTAGTGTCACTGTGCGGTGCTGTCCATTCTTTTCTGTATATGTCTCATTGTTGCTCAGAGCGCCCATTGATCCCCGGTTAGCGATACACTCCTCGCTGCCTTGGTTGATGCAGCCTATCGGCGTTCTTCCCGAGAGGAGGAAGACGCATGTTGTCTCTGGTGTTCTTCGAGGCTTGCTCTGTACAGTTCCGTACTCGCTCACCGACGCTGTATACTGGGACACACACGCGGAGCCAACAAACATGGTACCCGGAGAATCTTTGGCACCCACTCTTTTACTGCTGGTACACAACTAGCAGTGCGGGTACTCCTGCCGACTGTACAACCTTCCCGCCATACAATATTGAAGCTATCTCGACCATTTATACTTCTCGAGCGACATGCTGAAAGGACAAACACGAGAGGCGATGTGACGCGCGCCGGTCACGTGGCCATGCAGGCTTTGCGGGCTCCATCGAACTTTCAATCTCACAGCGGCTCTGTAAATCAGTAGTGGAGCTGCAGCAAAAGTAAGAGCGCCCCGCCCGTGCTTCAGGGGACCACATGTGTGCACAAATCAGCTGACTCCGACTCGTCACAGCAGAAAGCATCTCGTGGCTGATGCCGCTGCCTCTGCCGGACTGCACTCGCAAGCTTTTCCCAGGTCTACGCCCAAGAGTTGGCACGCACTCGTACCAAGCACTAATTCGCTCCGACTCTCTGACTCCATGATTCAAGCCCACACACAAGCACATCCCCATACTTTTTTCTCAACGTGCTGCGCTGCACTCATGATACCACCGACCCTGCGCGTATATCCCACTCTGCGACATCGCAAAAACGCTGTTAGAATGCCTACCAAAATCGCAGTGAACAAGGTGTGCTACGAGTGATGCCTTTGCCCTACTGGTAGCAGCGCGCGCCTGCCTTTCGGGCGGTACACTGTCACACTTTGGTGCAGGGTGACGGTTGAGACTGCGAGCGCTGCAAAAAGTCGACATGAGGCAGTAATCAGGTGTAATATACTTGCCCCTCCCTTGTGGGACGCCTACCGACACAGCTGAACTGACCCGGACGTGTGACTGGAGTTCTCCGTCAGAGCGCATAATCCTCCTGAAGCCGCCGACTTTACACCAAGTACGTATCTTTTAGATACCGGGTGCCACTGCCACGTAGACGACGGCTGCCGCAGCACGTCGTTCTATCTGTTGAGCTCAAACATTAGGCAAAGAACGAGTGCTTACGTGAAACTTCAGCTTGCAGTAGTTGTTTGTGCTGCTTTTGTCGCCCTGTGCTACCACACAATAAAGTGCAAGTACTACAAAAGTTTGTCCACGGCTAGAGATGCCTTTGCAGGCGAGAGAAGGCCTACTGAGTTTACGTGGGTGACGGTCCTTTGCAGGGGTCGCCTAAAGCGCTCAGAGATGCTGCTGGCGACGGACCGAAACCAGCTAGGCTGAGTTGTAGCTGTTGCTGCTGCTGGATTGACTGGTGCAGCAGTTGCTGCTTCATGATTTCGTCCTGCTGTCGTTGCAGCAGCTGTTGTGCCTGCACAGTTGCTGTGGCCTGCTGTTCGCTCATGCCGCTGAGCAGCATACTATAGTACTGCGTGTACAGCATCAGCTGCTGGAGATCTACGGCAGACATGCCTGGAATTGGCGCGTTGTTCCCCGCTTGTTGTTGCTGCTGTTGCTGCTGCAACACGCACATCATCAAAAGTTGTTGCTGCAGTTGCTGCTGACTCATGCTGCTAGTGGCCAAGCCTGGACCTCCTTGCTGGAAGTTACCGATCAAGCTTGCTAGAGGGCTTGTCGCTACATTGAAAGAATCTACCGATGTCCCACGTGCGGCACCGCCAGCAAGGCCGGGTTGCTGCTGTTGCTGCTGTTGCATCAACGCGAGCTGCTGTGCAAACTGAATCATCATTGCAGTCTGCTGTTGCTGGTGTTGCGTGCTCGCTTGCTGCCCTCCTGTTGCAGTTGCTGGCATGACAGCTTCTGGTGAAATTTTCGATGGCCACAACAGACCAGATCCATCACTGGTGTGTCCAAATGCACCGCCCCATTCTGCTTGCTTCTGTTTGGCCAGCAAGTTGTGCTGCTGCTGCTGCTGCATCAATACAGCACTGCCTAAAGGAGCACCTTCCGTGGGCCCTCCAGCAATACAGGAAGTCATGACTCTTCCCACAGTCCCTCCCCCCCTGGCTGTTCTGGGCGTACTTTCCCACGAGATACTGCCGCCGGGCTGTTGCTGCTCTACCGCGGTGCCTGACGCTGGTGGACGAGGTGCTCCTGCAGCTTGAAAAAGTCTTTGTATAGTCCAGTGCGGCGGTCCAGAAGGTACTGGAGGGGGTACGGCGCCTGGTCGTTGCACGGCTGGTCCTCCCCCTGCTGCCGTGCCCTTTCTTTGTACAGGGTTGAAACGCCTGCCGTTTCTTTGACCTAATCGTCTCCCATCTAGGCCTCCAGGTCCGGCCCCTACAGTGGGAGCCCCTATAACATTACCACCTCCAGCAGTACCGTCCCCTCTACCCTGTATGGGTTGTTCAGACCGTCTTCCTTGATTGCCGCTTCCACGCGGTGGAAAATGCTGTTGTGTGCCTTCTGCCGTGGCGCTCATACCCCCTAGGGATCCGAGCTCTGATACAGCAGGCACTGCTGGTCGGAAAGCTGCACCTTTTTCTCTCCCTTCTGCTACTCTGCTTTCACCGAATGTTTCCTGTGATGCCGCTGCTACTCCGTGAGGTGCGGCGACAGCGCTGGTGGAGCTGAAACCATATCCGTCACCAGCTATACCTCCCCCTCTGGCTCCAGAATTAACACCTCCCTTCTCCCCCGTTATCATGCCTTGATGCCCTGCAGCAGCAGCAGCCGGTCCGCTTCCAAGTCTAGCTGGTGGGTATCCGCTATACGGCGGCATGCCGCTACCGCTGCTGCCACCTGCTGCTGCTGCTGCTCCAGCAACTGAGAGACGCATTTCTGCTTCTGCAGCGCGTCCTCTTCCATAACCCGCTCTCCCACTATATGGAGCGGGACCCATCCATGAATAGCTTGTTCCTCCCGATCCTTGACCCCATGACTCGGCGCCTGGGCCCCCGCGTTTCAACATAGAGTATTCTCCAGTATTACCATTGAAGGACTGTTGCTGCATTCGATCTGTGTCTGCACCTACTTTCCCTCCTCCTGTCTGGTAAGAGGCATGATCTTTCGCAGCTCCACCCCTGTTGCTGATATCTGTCCCCACGCTCTGTAGCTGCTTACCTTCTACTCCATACACAGTTGAGTCTCTACCTCCACCCCCGACAGAGGGTCTAGTTGGGAAAGAAGCATATCCTTCCCGCGAGTAGATGCTGCTCCCTGGGCACGTCGCTTCCCCTTGTGCTGTTTGCCGTCCCCCAGGAAAGACAAACGAGTGTGCCCCTGATGCTGCCGCTGCCTCTCCGTGACTGCTGCTCCGACCACTGTGGGCTACAGCAGGAGCCGCAGGTGGACCGTAAACCCGGGATCCCCCACCGACAAGAGCAGTCTTCCTTGCATTGCCTCTGTTGTTGTCTGCTTCCTCAGCACGTAACAACATGCCTCTGTCTCCCCCAACCGTATCGCCCCGTGGAAAGTTCGTCCCCGATTCAGACGGTGCCGCTGCGTCCGGGCTGCCTCCCTCTGCTGCACTGGCGTGCACGCGCTGTTCCTGGTCTTGGCGGAAGTAGCCTTGTTGCTGTTTCTGTTGCCCGCGCGTACCCAGTGATATGCCTCCCCAAGTGGTCCCTGTGGATGAGCCCCCGCTAGTTACTTTTGCTTCCAAAATACTTTGTCGTCCAGCAGTCCCCCCGTCAGCGTTACTGCTCCTTGTTCCTCCTGTTTCGCCTCCCGTGAAAGGTCGCTGATTGCTGCCCTCTCCCCTACCGTATGCAGGTTCGCCTCCGCTGCCAACTGTTGCTGGACCTCCCCCGTGCCTGAAGGCTCGAGCCGACGCGCTAGCGTCTCCTTCCCAAGTGTTCACCTGCGACTGCCACCCATCCATTGTTCCTCCTTTGGAGCTGGCTTTGCTCATCTGTTGCTGTTGACAAGCCATCAGCGCAGCAGCGGCCCGTGCTGCTGCGTCGGACACAACAGAATCTCCGACAGCGCCGCATTCAGCAGCGCTCCCTCCAGAAATGGCTCGTCCTGCTGCAGCTTGACTGCCTCGCACATTCTGTGGCTGCTGCGTTTGCTGCTGGTGCTGCGGAGGTGCTCCAAGCACAGCCTTCTGCGAATATGGTACGACCCATCCGGACTGTGCTCCTGCGCTCTCGACACTGACGCCCGCGTTTTCTCTTTCTTGTTGTTGAGCCCACATAGCACCAGCTGCCTCCCTTTCTTTCTCTCCAGCTCCTCCTCCCCACGTTCCTTCCTGCTGCGTACGCACTGTAGGGTTCGGCTGCATTTTCTGCTGCTGTTGCAAACTCGCCCCTGCGAAAGGGCCCGCATTATTCCCATCGGCCGCGCCTCCCGTCATTGCTGGACTCTGACCCCGTTCAACGTTTCTTTGCCCTGCGTCCCACGCGTTACTCGCTTGTTTCTCCCTGCCGCAAGAAGCACTGTTGTTGTCCTCCGTCCAGCCGGAAACGCGTACCTTCTTTCCTCCAGCCGTAGCCGTAGCCACGCCAGCTGCCTGCGGTTGCTGCTGAAAGGGAGGCTGCTGGTATTTCTGCTGCTCTGCACTGCGTGTGCCCCCCCCCTTACCCCCTGGCCATCCCCCGCCGAATGCAGGGGAGCTCATTAGTTGCACGCTCTCTCCCCAAGTTCCCTGGCCTCCTCTTGCACCTCTGCTTCCAGCGTCACGTCCGTATGCATCAGGAGCTTCTGGTAGCGGTGGAGGGGGCGGAGGCGCGCGCTGTATTGCGGTTGCGCTTCCGGGGTGAGCAGGAGCCCTCTGCTGCGACCTGTCTCTTCTGTCGTTTCTCTGCAACTCTCCTCTAACAGGCCCTCCTTGTCCTGCTCTTACTCCACTTGTCAATTCCTGGTTTCTTCCCGGGCCTCCCACTGTTCGATTTTCAAACCCGTAATGCATTTGTCCCGCTCTGCTCTCACTCTCGAGACCTGCTACTCCCCAGATCCCCGTCCTGGTAGCAAGCGTGCGTGCGCTCCTTGACATGCCTCCAACTCCCCTGGAATCTTCTCTACCTTCCACAGGCACATACATGCAGCTTCTGCCTGCCCCTCTATCTTGCTGGTTGGAATCTCTTGAGATGGTGCTGCGGGTGCCGAAGGAACTTGTCATCCACATGCCGCAGGCAGGTCCCCCTTGCTGCTGATGCATTCCGGCTGCCACACCAAAAGGTCTGAAGCCGATGGTTCGAGATGGGGGGCCTCCACCCTCCATATCCATATAGTTGGTGTGCAAGTTGCTAGGACTGCCAGGTCCTGCTCCGCCAACTGAAAGGCCTCCCTGCGGACAGACAGGAGCTCCTAGAAAGAACTGGTCTAAAGGAGGGGCAGGGGGAGGCAGGGGGAAAGGGGGGGCGTTTCCAATTGGGAAGCCGCGTTGCTGTTGCAGAACATCCACTGCCCCTAACATCGCTGAAGCAGTAGCTGCTGACCGTCCTTCATTCCGTTTGCCCCCACGACCAAGGCTGCGCTTGTTCATGAATGTTCGTCTACTGCTGCTGAGCGCGCTGCCGGCAAGTGCTGTCTCAGCGTCAACCCCCACGCCGCGTGGGGTCTCTGCAGCTGCGGCAGAATAGAAGGCAGCAGCAGAGCCCCTTCTGCGCAAGTATGCCGGCAGCGCGGTTGCGTTGCCAGCTCCTGCCGACAATGCACGTGACCTGCTCCCCAGCAGTAAGACTTCCCTGCGATGAGCGGCAAGATTACTCCTGTTTACAACGCTTCGCCTCAGCTTTAGGGCTGCTGCCGCAACAGCAGATCCTGGAAGCGTCGGAGTCATCAGTCCCTGTGGACTGCGCGTTGTTGCTGGTGCGCGGCTGCCAGCAGCAGCGCCAGAGGTTCGCAGACGTCTGCTTTGCGCCGCTGCTCCTGCTGTATCGGCAAAAAAGAGAAAACCAGGAGGCGGTGGTGGAATTTCATCCCCAGGGAAAAGCTTCCTTTCTTCGTATAATCCACCAGAATATTGACACAGCAGCGCGCGCTCGTGCGCGTCAGCCCTAATATCAAAGGGTGCAAATGGTGGCCAGCAACATCCTAGATCTCGCATGTTGTGGCCTCCAACTGCGCCACCCCGTGAGTGCGGAGGAGGTGAAGGAGAGCTGGCTCCGCCGTTCCTTCCAGCTCCTGCTGCTGCAGCAGCGCCGAATAGAGCAAGCTTGGAAGAAAGAAAAGGTTTGACGAAACACCTCGCCACTGGATCATTCACGGACGGAGGAGGCAACGGGGCAAGCCGGCCCAGAGCAGCGGCACCTCTTCCAAATGTTGCTGCACCGTAAAAATCTGCCCCCGCTGCGGCGCCAACACCACGGGAGTCGCTGAAAGGAGTGCGGCCTCGGGTTGCAGCTGCTGCACTGCTCAGGTGTAAATGCATGAATGGCAAAGGAGAGAGGAACACATCCAGAGGCGGTATGTGTGTCGCACCACCTAAACGTCTCAAGGGAAGTCCTCGGCTGCTCAGCAACGAAGATTTACCACCTACGTCTCCTGGGAAATTGCGGCCCATTGTGGTTCTTCCTCTCTTCGCCCCTGCTGCACACCCCACTAGCCAGAGAAAATCGTGATGTTCACCCTTGCGTACAGCCGCTGCAGCATGCACAGCGGCAGTCACTGCAGGCGACGCATTTGCAGCAAGCACCATAGCTTTCGCGTGGGTGAGAATTTTTCGATCTAGACGTTTGCCTCGCCTAAATAGCAACGGGTAGCAGAAGGAAGGGTAAAGTTGAATGGGCTGTTGCCTCATGCGCTGGAACTGGTGAGACAGCAGGTAAAGGAAGGATGCCTCATCAGCACATTGGATACGCGCTACATAGCACAAACGCAGATCATCCTCTTCGTGATATTCTAGAAGACGCAGGGCAAGTTCTCGCTGTGAGAATAAACCCTTTCCTTTACGTCGCAGCTCCCTCAGTGAAAAGTCCGACGCTTTCACCCGCTCTGCTACGACATTCCAGGTTCCGGCAACCTTCGTCCGTTCTGCAGTTATGTCCTCTCTCTCATCTTGTGCACGATCTTCTTCCTGTCCTGCGAAACCTCCTTTCTCCACAGAAAGACGTTCGCTCTCTGCTGCAGGTGCTTTTGCCTCGCCAGCAGCACTTGTGCTACGCTGCAGCGGTTTACCTGTACCCGTTACATCCACAGCGGGGCCAGAAAAAGTCGAAGCACTTCCACGATGGAGTCCAGAAGAGAAGCTCCGTTGTTGGTGAGTATCTGCTGCGCCTGACGCGTTCTCCGTCTCTGTGGTATATCTGACGGAAGCAGCAGAAACTGTGTCTTCCATTGGCTCCTGTCCCGGCATGCCATCCGCAAATTCCACACGTTGTTTCTTGTACGGAGTGTCCGCGTCTGCTGTTGTTGTTGTTGACCGGCGGTCGCTCTGCCCTGGTGCTGACGCGTTGCCACCTGAATCAGCAGGGGCGGTCTCGTCCTCGCCTTCAACCAGCCGCGGCGAAGATGGAACACCAGCCGGAGAGGCAGCGGAAGAAGCCGAATCCTCTCCTTCCAGACTTTCCTCCGCTTCCTCTTCAATCACATCCAGAGTTCCAACTTTGGTTAGCCGCTGCAAGGTGTGCAGCAGCTGAGCCGGCTGTGTTCCAGAGCTTTTCTCCGTTGTCTGCAGTGTCTGCTGCTGCTGGCTCTTTTTTTTGTCAGCATCGACCGCAGCCCCCTTGCTGCTTTCTGTTTCAGGCAGTTTCTGCACCGTCGTCGTCTTCTGCTGTGGTTCTCTGCCCGACATTTCTAGGCTCTGCGGACGTGTTCGTTCATCCGCTGCAACGTTGGCACGTCGTTCCTCGTTTGTAGCTTCTTCCTTTCTCCTAGCAAGTGCAGCCCCCCTTACCACCTTGCCAGTGCTGCTCCTTGAGCGGTCAGTAGGATTGTCGACGCTGTCACGTCCCTCAAGTAGGGTATGACTCTGCTGCTGAGTGTGTCTTTCGCCTTGTGAGGCAGTGCGCGACTCCTGACTGCCTTCCTCTCGCTCCCGTTTTCTACGCGAGACCAGAGGCTGTCCGCCTGCTGCTCCCCCTGCCGAATCCGTGCTGCCAATCTCCTGCCGCTTTACCCGCTCGCAACCGGATTCCGCAGTTGCTGCCTTGCTTCGCTTTCTCGTTTCGATCGGTATTAGAGGGGCTGGGTAAGGCAGGGTGCTCTCGGGCCATATAGGTTTGTAGAGAAGGTGCTGCTCTTGAGCATGTTTTCCGCTTAGTTGCCCTCCAGCTGGCGCACGCCCTGCCTCCGCTACAGCTTGTGCTCTTCCTGTTGCCGCAGGTGCTGCTGTGGTATCCTCTACTGCTACATCTGTCCCGTCGGTTTCCACTGTTGTTCCAGGCCTCTGTTCTACACCCACATCTGCTCCTGCAGCATCCGCCTCAGCTGTCGCATCCGCTGCACCAAGAGACGGGTCTCTGCTTGGGTGGCCAACCAGAATGTCGAGACTTTCAATTTTAAGAGTAGGACATCCCGCAAGCAGCTGTAACAGCAGCTCTTCTGGGGCGAGCAACGAGTTTTGTATGGGCCCTACGAGCACGATGCCATCTAAGGGGAGTCGAGAAGGCAGGTGAGGAATGTCTTGCAGTGCCATTCTTGCTTCATTGCGTAGATCCTCCATAACCTCTATCTCCGCCTGGAAGGCTCTCTCCATCGCTTGCAGCGCCTCTGTGTGGAGCCCTTCATCTTCTGATGCACTTGTAACATGTCCTCCGTCCCCTTGCTTTGTTGCACCTGCATCTGCTGGCTTCTCTGGTGTTTTTCCTTCAGCTGCTCCCTGTGGCTGGTTGCTGCCTTCATCATTTTCTCTTATTCTGGCACTATTGTCAAGCGCCTGTGCATCCCCAGCTTTAAGTGCCCCTCCTGCACCTGCTCCTGCTGCTGGATTCTCTCCCACAGCGCTGAGCGCTGCGTTTTTATCCGCCTGCGATGATTTGGAGTGGACCGATTCAGCAGTCCAGTCCTGGTTGTTTTCTTTCGGGGCATTTCTGCGGTCTGTTTCGTCCCGAGGAAGCTGATTTGTCTCTGTCTCCTTTCCACTTCCCCCTTGACCTGCTGGTGCACCAGTACCATCAGTGCTGCAGGTTTCTGTCTCTGATGCGGTTGCTGCTTGTTGCTGCGGCATGCGTTTGCCCTCCGCCTCCGTTTCCAGCTGCTCAGGCTTAACTACCTCTTGAGGTCCACTTGCACTGGTTATTTTGACCCGTCCGACGTCTACAGAATTTGCTTCCTCCGTCGATGGATCTGCACGAGCGCTGTTGCGCCCCTGTTGTTGCTTTTCCCTCCAAGAGATGACTGTGATCTGCGATTTCCTTGAAGCCGCAAGTATACGCTCGCGCTCCTTTTCTCTTGCCTCCATGATTTTTTCTAATCCTGCCGATAGGCGAGCTTCTAGATTCCTCTCGAAGTTTCTCTCCGATTCGAGAGCCTTTATTAAAGCAAACGGAGTGGGCAAGGTCAGGTCCTCTTCGTCGTTGCCTGGACCGTCATTTTCAGCGTCTTTCGTTACAGCAGCCACCTTCTGCTGTTCCTGTTCCTCTGTAATCTCCTGCTGCTGTTGCGCCTGCTGGTGCGCTTCCGAAGGCTGTTGTGGCAACTCCTGCTGCTTCCCGTGCTTTGTTTTCAAGGGTTTTTGCTTCGGCTGCGCCTGCTTCTGCTTTGTCTGCTTGTGCAGCCCCTCCTTCAGCTTCCCGTGGCCTTTTGTCTGCTGCTCCTCTTTCGAAGCTTCCTCAGTAGCGTGCTTTTGGCGCAGCTGCTTCTTCCTCTGGTCCTTTCCCGGTCCTTTTGGTGCTACACCTGCGTCACTGCTCTTCTTCCCTGCTGCAGGATATTCCTTCTCCTGTTGCTTCTTTACTTGTTGTTGCTCCTCTCCGGTGACGCTCTGCTGTTGTTGCTGAGGTCGACTCTCTCTCTCCAGGGCACCTTGCTTGCTTGCTTTCTGCTGCTGCTGTTGCTCTCCACGACTTCTCTGCCTCTCGTGCAATTCTTTACCTTTCTCCTGTTCCTTCTGTCGCTGTTGCTGTAGTCGCATTAGATGCTCCTCCCGCTGCTTATATGCGAGCACCCTGCCCTGCAGTACAGGAGGCTGAAGCGCTTGTCTGTACATTTTTGGAAGTCCTTTTGCCTCCTCTGTGCGCAGCCACCTCTTGAACATATCTGCACACAGGAGGCAGGGAAGGAGGGAAGTAGCATAAGAGAAAGGAACCATATGCAGCCGCAAGAAGTATGCGGAACGACAGCTGGACTCCTAACACTGATTTTCTCCAGCAAAACTTCGTACTATGTAGCAGCCTATCTATGTGGTCGTATCCGTTAAAGTGACAAAAACCGCGACGGACTTTGCCTGACAAGCTGCAGCTAATGGAGGAGGATCGGTATACAATGGTATGCAACTTCCATTGTGGGCAAGGTAGGGGCCTTGCGAAACAACAGGCCGAACAGCAGAAGATTGTGATCCTGTGGTGTTACTTGTCGGATTCGTAATCGGAGGGGTCTGTGTTTAGCGTACGCAGAAAGACGGAACTCTGGGCCGCAAGTCTATTTTCTGTGTAGAATTTTGACGGTGCACGACCCTCGCAATGCCCTCTGGGGGACCCCCTTGAAACATGCAGCTGTACTCTCCACAGAAAGGCGAGCTGTGCACACATGTGTGTCCAAGTATACGTCTATACACAAATGTATGCGTGTGGACGGGGACCCGTGCCAAGTCCTCCGACCGATAAAACCGCGTACTCTCAGACTACACAGCGGTGCAGTCACTTATGTACCGCATAGTTGGAAGTGCCACTATTTGCACACGAGTGAATAAGCTTAACCGCACATGTCTCAATCTGTAATACTACGCGTACCCAGTATGGCCACAACTTTAATCCCGCCTACCGGTACGAAGGATGTACAAGGAAAACCGCCGACTCCACTAGGTTTGCAAAGGAACGTACTAAGTTTTTAAGCGCTCCTTCTACAGGATCACACGTGCGTACATGTCTTTCTGAACAATACAGCACTGAAATACCTTTAGTGACGGGAGATCCACGAGCGTCGGCGAAGGTCTTCAACGCGAAGTTACAATCGCACCCCATCAGATTCATCAACAGCAGCGCAGTAAATAAGCCTGTTCTATTTACTCCGTTAGTGCAGTGAACGAGAACGGTAAACTTTCTTGCGGCCGCTGAGCCTGCACCAGTAAGACGATCACTTGCCGATCTCCCGACGTCATCAGCCTTTGTTTCGCCTGCAACGAAGGCTGCTTCACATTCAGTCGGTCGGAATTCCTCCTTTGCCTTCTTTTTTTGCATAGTTGTTTCCTCCTTCGTTAGTGTAGCTGCTTGCCTGCCAGCAGCAGTAGTACCAGTACCCACTTGGCTTCTTGTGCCTGCTTTTTCCGCTTCTTCTGCTGAACCTTCGAGTTCTGCATTTGTCGCCCCCGCAGGCACGGCACAATCAGTCGTGGCCAGGTCGGTGGCGCCATCCAGTCCGTCTGCACCTGGTTGCTGCTGCTTCTTCAATTTTGCATATTTGTGAGTAATAAATGCAAGCAGGCGAAAGAACACACACAGTACTCTTTCCGTGGGTAGTTCTCCACTGCCGTCGACCTTGAGCCAGTAAGATTCGATACCCTGGGACACGAAACACAGGAAGAAGGCAACGAATCGAGCCGGTACTGACTTCCTGCCAGAATGACTTCTTGCGCAGTCACAGATTACACTTACACAATCAGACTCGACACACAGGAACAGAGTGTAGCGCAAGCTCGTAGATGGGCGAACAACTGTCTGCGCTCCTTCTTGTCGTGGCTCACGTGCTTGTAAGTAAGTCAGGTTTTCTTGTGGTCCCGTCCAGGCAGCATTAGAGAGGTGAACATGGGACATAGATTATTTGCTTGCGGGGATACGCTCACGTGTGTGTAGAGCAGAACGTCGTCCCCCGTACAGTGAAAAAGACTTACTCGCTCACGCACCTATGAGGAAGCGTATGCAGCGGCATCCTGCTGTCATTCACACAATTATACAAGTGCATCTGAATACACCTACAGCAATCTGTATCGAAAAATTCAGACCCACGAGCGTGCCCGGCTAATCCGGAACCGACCGCATGACAACAACATGTGAGGGTGCGTTGTTACTGTACACGTATTAGTAAACTCCTCGTACCTGTATACATACTCTATATACACGTGATTCAGTGTACGCAAGTGTTTATGTACGTTTGTGCGTCACACCTGCCCATCCTGGTGGCCACCGAGATACCTACCAGGAATCCGCATGATCAAGGTATCGTCGCCAACTAAAGACTTCATACGCGTTTCAAGCTTTATTAAAAGTGAGTCGATCTGTTTCGTTACTCTCTGTGTGTGTGTACGCTTGCACGCTGCAGTGGGTTCGACAAAACCAACTGCAACTGTGTAAACAGTAGACACTAACTGCAATAAACTCTTCATCCTGCAGCTGTCGACACTCTGTAAGAAACGCGTAGCAGAGGTAAGGGACACCCAGGTATTTTCGTCTTTTCCTTCGGATACGCAAACGGGTCGTCCCCCTTTGACGGGCACACGCACCGCGTATGCACGCTGTCCAGTAAAACCAGTTAAGCAGGAGGGCGCGCAACCCAAGAAGTTCTAGACAGAGAGCTTTGTGGCAGAAAGTATATTCTACCCGCCTGATCCCCCCCTGCGGAAACGTGTAAATATGTCTGTGTATAAATATATATGTTCCCACATGTGTAGGTTTGTGTTGGCGTGCGCTACCGTCCACCTGGACACTTCAACCACGTGAATCAAAAAGCTATACACACATGCGTACACACGCACGTGCGTGCAGGAGTTCTCGATTTGAGTTCTCATCAACCGAAACGCCAACCAACGTGTGACTAGCTTTGTCTACGTACATCGTCTAAACCTCCCATATAATTAAGTGTGCAGAAAAATATGTGCCTGTCTTCGTCGGGATACGCTAGGTGCCCAGTGTGGGCAAGAGACGTTACCTGTGCACGTAGATCGGGGAGAGGATAATAGCGCTCGGTCATGCACAAATTGATCACAGCAACCACATCCGGGCCTACATCCGGTGCACTGCTTGCATGTGATCCTGTTGCATGTCCTCCCTGTTCAAACTCCTTCAACACAGTTGATTTCACCACCGTCTCACCACCTTCGACAACCGCCGCTCCTTTAATGTTTGTCGCAGTCTCCCCCAATTTGGCCACTACCAGTGGTAGTTCTGCTCCACTCTGCTCTTCTGGATTGTCTTTTACCAAAGAGGTTTCAGCTGCTGCGGCCGTGTCTCCGACAGCCTCTTCTCCAGTGCCCTTCTTGCGCCTCTTAGTCAAGGATTCCCTCTTTTCCTCCCCTTTCTGTGCTTCGTCCAGCTTTGGGGCTGCCTGCTTTTCTTTCGTATTAGCAACTACTTGCTGCTGCTGATCCTCAGCTTTGCCGCCTGTATCTCGGCGTCCCGCCTCCCTGCTCGTGCTGCCCCCTGCGGTTGCTTCGGTCTTCCCACTGTTCGTCTGCTGCTCTACTGCTACTGCTGATGTCGCAGTCCCCCCAACGTTCACACCTGCTTTATCCTCAGCCTCACCTGTCTTCTGCTGCTGGCGCTTCTGCTCTTGCTCACCCTCTCTCTGTTGCTCTTTCTGCTTCTGCATGTGCTGACCCATTTGCAACTGTTGCTCTTTCTGGAGCGAGTGTTGCTTCGCTCGCAAGAATCCAGCGCGCCACAACCTGCGCATGCGCATGGCGCCAACGCGTTGCTTCAAACTGCCTGTCCCAAAAGAGAGAGCCTTTTTTTCTGGGAACGTGACGAAAAACCTGTCTGCTAAGAAGGCCTTGCACGGGAGCAACACCAAGTGCTGCACCATTTCTTCATTGTAGCAGAAAAGGCTTCCCCGTACTGGGGGAAAGCGGGCCATTGGTGGAGCAGCAAGTTCTGCCCTTTTTCTCTTCTTGGACGACGAAGGTGCCCCCTGTTCTTCTGGTTTTCTTCCGCCACGCTGTTGCGCAGTAGCCGGATCACTGGCAGGCCGGAGAGGAACCGGTACCACAGATTCTGGATCCTTTCCTCCTTGATCGACTGCAGCCGTGTCTTGATTGCCTTTGTGGTTGTCCATAAGTTCGTCTTTCTCAGCCAGCTTGGCCTCGTTTTGCCCCGCGCTTATCGTCTGCCTCTTCTGTTGCTGCTGCTGCGACTGCCGTGTCTCTTCCTCGTATTTGATTTGTTGTCCCTCATTTTTTTGCTGCGCCTGTTCCTCCTCTGTAATCCTCTGCTCCATCCTAGACGAGCCTGTAGAGTCGCCTTGGGTCCCTGCTGCAGCTTTGCCTCCACTACTTTGCTGGTCACCCTCACGCAAGCCACTGCTACTCTTATGGGCCTTTTCTTGGTGCTGCTTACCGTCTTCAGTGTAAGTGTCTTCCTTTTTCGCCGCTGTTGGTGGTGTTCCTATCACTGCTTCGTCTTTCGCTGGTTCCATCACTTCTGTACCTTTGTCCGTCTTGATGAGCGCTTCTTTGCTTCCTAATGGTGCTAACGTCCTTGCGGATGCATTGCCATATACTTCCGGGGTCATTGTATTTCTTCTCTGCATCATGATAGCTTTCCAGGTGGTGTACACATCTTCCAGGACAAGCTCCCCATACCATTCTTTATACTCCTCCCACCTTTCAGGAAACGGGCCTCCTGACCTCCGTCTGCATACCATTCCTACTACGTCGTGCACGTACCAGCATAGCGGCGTTGAGCTCATCAGCTGCAGTAGCCCTTTCCCACACCGCATTCCTTGCGGTCCATTTTCCTCTGCTACCGGAACCCCAGCACGGTAGTGTACGCCGCTGCCCCTCCTTCCCTCAGTCCCGCTGCCCCCTTGTGCTCGTTCGCTGCTGCTGGGGCGTCTGGCACCACCACTGTCGTTAGTTTTGCGGCTCCCTTGTTGGCGCTGCTGGTGTAGTAGGTGCTGCAGGCTCTGCAATTGCAGCAGCTGATTAACCTGTAAGAGTTCTTCCTCCATTCGTCTCTCGACGGACATCAGTGTCTGCTGTAGCCTACTACTCTTGCGCCTCGCTATGCCAGGACCAAGCCCTCCTCTCCCCATCCCTGCTTGTAACTTGCTGTGCACTGCATGGAACTGCAGCATCAATTGCTCCTGCTGCTGCAGCATTTCTGTTGCATCCCCTGCTCTCTCTGGTTGGCCCAGACAACCACTAGACACACTCACGAACTCCGCGCGAGAGCACGCGAAATTTCCCAGCACTCGCAGATGCACCAGGTCGAAAGCCTCCTGCTCACAACGTAATAGCATCTTCCATAGCTGCAGCCCTTCCTCCCAAAACCTGCTCCGCGTCGATACTGCCAACGCTGCCGACCGCTGTGGCCGTCGGTCATCTTCTTTAGCTGTTGTTTCGCCGTCAGGAGCGTCTGGGTTGCTGACCCCTGGATCCACAGCTTGCAGCAACTTCTCTCCCGCTGCTATCTCTGTGTCGCCATCATGTGCCGCGGGCCTTGTTACCCCTCTAGGGGACACCGGGTAGACAGAATCCCTCACTACGTCTGTGCCTGTCTCTGCTACCTCCTCCTTCACTACCTCCTCAGTTGTTGTGTCCACTCCTGCGACTGGTAGAAGCACTGTCGTCGCTGACGTCTCATTAGCAGGCACTGTGACGTCTTCTTCTCCCAAAGACTTCTCAGGGTCATCTTCTATACTCTCGCCTGTTGCAGCTGAATCGGCGCTACACGACATTTGCTTGACGGCTGCTTCATCGGCAGCAACTGCTTTTGTGAGCACGCCACGCGCAAACGGCGAGGTATGCGGTCGACCTTCTTCAGCGCTTCCGTCTGCGGACAACCGAGGGGATACCCTTGGTCTTTCTTTCTCAGCATCTACCTCTCTCGCTGTCGTTCCTAAAGCGCGTTCCTCTCCCTCCTGCATTGCATCCGCCTCTGCATCCTCCTCTTCCTCCTCCGCAGCAGACCCCGAATCTATCGGTGTGGCCTCCGTCTGCGAATCAGGAGAGGATGAATTGCTCCCCTCCGCTCCTGAAGGTGAATAGTAGCGGCTGGGCGAAGCGGCAAGGGAGGAAATGGCTGAGGCGGCATCTTCCTCTTCCCCCGAGTTCGCTGCTACACCAGCAGGCGTTTCCTCCTCCTCCTCGCTATCTTCCTCCGCGCTTTCCTCCTGCTCAGCCACTTTCGACTGTTCAGTTGCGCTTGGCGGGGCAGGCTTGTCTGCTTTTCCGACGTCAGCTCCTGGCATGCATACGGCTGGTTGTGCTATTTGCGCTGCCCCTGCAGCCTGCGCTCCACCCGTTTGCTGTCCCTTCGCAGAAGAATGCCCAAGCGCCTCAACAACTTCCGCTGCTCCGATTGTCCCGTCGTAACCTTCACCGTGCCCTTTGCCTGCTCCCTGTACGACTCCCTTCTCTGCTTCTTCTTTTTCGAAGGTTTCATCCGTTGCCACCTCAGTGGCATCCTCTTCATCGCTGCTTTCTTCTATTTCGTCTTCGTTCTCCTCTTCGGAGGCTCCTTCCTCAGAAGCCTTCTCTTCAACCGCTTCCACATCTTCCGCTGGTCCCGCTGCAGGAACTGCGTCTTGAGATTGTCCTACTGCTGCTGCTGCTGCATGGCTTCCACCTGTTTCTGGATTGTCCTCCTCTTCAGGTTCATCCGGGTCCGATGATTCTTTTGAAATGTCGCTGCTCCCTTGTTCATTCCCCGGCGAAGACGCCTTCTGCGATGCAGCTGCTTCGGAAGTGCAGCTTCCGGAGTCTTCACCGTCTGCATACGCGACGGTAAGGCTTGGGTAATCTTCTGGAATCGCATTTTCCCGCACACCCTCGCCGGCTCGTCCAGTGACGCAGATTCTTCCTTCTTCGTTTGTCCTCCCCCCTCTTGCTCCTGAAAGTGCGTGAGCGGACTCTTCGTTTTTGCCTGCCTCTGCTGTCGCACCGCCTATCACTGACTGCCCTATATTGTCTCTGGCGGTTGTACCTGCGACTGTTTTTTTCTTCTTTCCGGTGTGATCAGCCGAGTCGTCCTTTGTCAAGTCTGCAGCAACCGTCTCGTTTCTTGCCTGTCCTCTTCCCTCCGGAGTAACCTTTTTGGCATCTTCTGCATCAGCTGCCACTGCTACTTCTTCTGGTGTTGCTGCTCGTGTGAATCCTAGCCGCCTTTTTTCGTCTGCTGCTTCTTCATCTGCCCCACCACCCGCTGTTCCACACTCCTCTAATCGATGTTCATCGTCGACTGCCTCCTCTTTCTTGCTCTTTTCCTTCCTCTTGTGTGTTCCTCGTTCTACTCTCTTTGCTGCCACTAAGCCGGCAGCTGCTGTTCCGCCTGTTGGTGCTGCTGCTAAAACGGACCCCTTACCATGCATTCTAGTGGCTATTATTTCCTCTGTATGTTTCGCAGCTGCCGCGCCTTTTCTAGGATGTTCGTCGATCGGTGTTGCTGCTGCTGCTGCCACATCTCTTGGAGTTTCTGATGTTTTTGCAGTTGTCGGGCCTTTCCCGTGTCCCTCCACTGGAGCTGCGGTTACCGCCACATTTGAAGTTGTCGCAGTGACAAATTTCCCAAGCACTTTTCCGTCGCTGCGTGGCACCTCTTGCAGCGTCCTACTTGCTTCGCTTGTCCCTTGCAATCTCGTCTTTGATGTTTCCGGTACATCCCCCACACACACACCGCCTGATGCACTAGAAGGCACCACCGCAGTTGATCTTGCTGCTATCTCTACTGCTACTCGTGCCTTCTCTCCCGCTGGATACGGCGCGGTTGTTGTTCCTGGCATTGCAACAGTTTTTCTACCACTCACTTCGCCTTCTTTACCTCCTTTCTGCATCGGTAGGTCTGCAGCAGCCGCCCGCAGTATGCCCCCTCCTGTTGCAGCTACTTTGACCCGCCTCCGAGCTGTTACTTTGCGAGGAGCTTCAAAAGCTCCGCCATCCCCCGCAGCCTTCTTCACTATTCCTTCTTGACCATCATACGCAGGTTCCGTCTCTTCCCGTTGTGCTACTGTTGTCTTTGTTAAAACGCCTTCTGTCCGATTTCCCAGTGCTATTGCGGCTTCTTGAATTCCTGCTGGGGAAGCAGCCTCTCTGCCTCCTGCTGATATCTGTTCTGCTTTTTTCCCTCTTGCCACTCCAGTTGTCCCGTGCGCCATCGGTGGCGGCGACTTGCTCCTTGGAAACTGCGCTGCTGCTGCTCCTGAAAGTGGAGATGCTTCGCCAGAAACCTCCCTTTTCTGGAGCATTTGGGCTGAGTACTTTTCCTTTGCTGCCTCTGCCATCCTTTTTGCCACTACTTTCGCTTCAGCGTCGCCAGATATCACTGGAGCGGCTGTGTCTGGAGCCCTTCCAGATGTGTTTTCTTCAGCTGCTGGAGCTTCAAGCTCTCCGGAAGAACTTTGTACTGGAGTGAATGCATGATTTGTAGACACTGTGTTTTCACTAGATCCCATAGTTGTCGTTTGTGCTACACCTCGCTCGGCGGACGACGGTGGTACTGTCTCCGCCGTAGTTCCGCTAGGGATTGTGTCCGCGGTTAGAAACGGTGATGCAACAGAAGGAGCAGCGGCCCTCTTTGTTGCTTTTGCTTGTTGCCCCTTCTTTTTGGAACACTGCTCTTGCAGTGCTGCTGCGGCTGCTGCAGCTGCTTTGGGAAGCGGAGGCAGGGGAAGCAGTTCCTTTTTCTTTGGGCCTAGAAGCAATGCGGTGGTAACAGCGGGTGCAGGTGGGAGAAGTGCCGTATCTATTGAGAGTTTGCTAGGCGTAACGCTCGTGCTGCTACTTGAAGTAGGTGCTGTTATCTTTCGGCTTCTCTCTGCGCTGCTTCGACCGCTGCTGCTGTGTCTGCTGTTGCGCGCGCTGCTTTCATGACTGCTACTACGGCTGCTTCGTTCATTCCTGCTGCTGCTCCTAGAGCGCTTGCTACTCCGCTTTGTTTCGGAAACGTCTCTTCCCCCCGTAGTGCTGCCACCACTGCCAGTACGACCGCTAACGCTTTTCTTGTTGCTGCTTGAGGGTGGGCTGCTGGTTTTCCCTTCTTCAGCCTCGGCTTCCCTCCATCTTTTCTTGGTGCTACTGCTGCCTTCCCGCTTGCTTCGGTCTTTCGCACCCCCGTGTCCAGAGCCGCTGCTGCTGCTCTTAGTGCCCTTTTTCGCCTTAGTCTTCTGCCGAACCTCTTTGCTGGCACTACCGCTGCTGCTGTGCTGCTCAACGCTTGGACCATGACGCTCTGCTGGCCCCTCTACTTCACCTTGATGAATCCGTGTACGGCGAGCGTGACTATGGCTATCTCTACGACTACTGCTCCGGCTGTGCTCCTTGTGGCCGCTACTATTGCTCCTCTTCTTGCTTTGCTTATGTCCCCCGCTGCCCTTGTGCAGCTTGCTGTGATGTCCTCGGTGCTCTTGCTCAACACAAGTTCCTTCACGATGTTTTGCCTCTAATACTGCCGTCACCCGCTCAGTAGAGCCACCGTGCACCCCTTCTGCATGCGTTCCCTTTTCGTTGGCTTTCTCCATCTTTGCCGTCTCGCTTCTCAAAGTGACACTGGCTGCCTCTGTGCCTGCTTTGAGCATCTTACGCAGTTAAATCTGTTCTTGCGTGCGTCTCTCTTGCAATACTAACAGCCACTGCCGCTGTTGACTCTTGTTTGCTGCTATGAAGCTTCTGCTGCAGCGGCTCCCTGCAGCTCCTTAAACCAAGGCTTCGGGATGTTTAGTATAATTGCAGGTGGTCTTCCTGCACATTGGCTGCAACGTCTGTAATGGACTTCTCCGTTCTCCACTCATTTTGCTCGTGCACTTGTCCTATGTTGCGTAATTTGATTCCCACATCCTGTTTTGCTAGTCTGCACACACCGGACAAGCCGAGAAGGCCAGCGTCTGCAGTGGATCGTCACTTTGATATCACTATTTCTTTATATGCAATGATGTTGCCGGCTAATTGACTGTTTTTCTGTTGGCCTCAGCTAGCTCTCCGACACCTGACGATGCTGAAACTGCGTGTCCCGCTGACCGCTAACTATTTCGTCCGACTGTGATTGGAATTAATTCTTGTGGACACAACAGGACAATGTCCATTTCCTTTCTTTCCCTGAATGCCTGTGAAGACTTCTTTTACATCAGAGAATATTGATGGACTCCCGGCAAATCAAGAGGAAGAAAAGTAACCTTTGTGCGTACTCGTTGCTGATAACCAGTGCTTAGAAATTACTCACGCCATTGTGAGTTTTTTATCTATGCTGCAATATAAAGCTCCTGTTGTAGCTTTGAACAATGCAGTCAATCGATGTCGTATCCCACGTCGGTACGCAAACTCTGACGCGTGCGTTCGCACGCTTGAAGACGACTACCTCTGACCAAGAGGGGTGGCTTCTTGGGTACCGTCCAGTACTGGAACAATGCACAGTTTTCCTTGCTAACTGACAAAGAATGATGGTGACCCTGAACTCTACAGCCACCTCCATGAACATGGAGACTGTAACAGATGCACAAAAGAACGTCTGGCACTGCACCCACTACAGGACGCATTGTTACCGGTGTGTCACCAAAGAGTTCTCTGCGCACAACCCTTTCCTAGCGGCCACTTAATTAGTTGAAAACGTAATCTCCAGCAGAGTTGTCTGTGACTGGTGGGTATCCTTGTTGCGACGTTGGTGTTCAAGGCATCTGACCAAGGATTCACGTGCTGTGTTCTGCCAAGCATCTGACGCAGTCGCACAGTGACAAGAAGGCCGTTACCGCCGGAAATTCTGTCTCTACGTAGCACTGCCTTGGTAGCACTGCTTAATAAATCCGCCCTTACGGCTCCAACCTGGCTCCGAATCTGCTGCTTAATTCTTGCATTCCTAACCTCCAACAATGTGTACTTTGCAAGGTTGAACGACCCTCCCTTTTACGCGGGTCGGTGGGTACAAGAGTACGTTACACGCAGTGACACAGGACTTTTTATGTTGCTTCGTGGACATAAACTGAACCGTAAAACGACTGTGACTCCTTTTCTGCTGAAACTGTTGTTTCTTCAACAGGTGTTACAGGAAATCGTCTGTTATAGTTATGCGAGTGAATTAACTATAACACTGCAAGAGGCTGCGGCGCCTACAAGTTAGTTGCACACAGATGATTAGTTCACTCAAAGGAGACAAAAGTATACCTATTCGTAACTTGCCTGGATACGTATCATTGGAGTTCTACTTCGACCTCTGCGAAGATTTTCACGCAGGCATTGAGAAATACATTTACACACCTCACGCATCTGTGATTCACTTTTGTAATACACACACAACCTAAGGGGAACCAGCAGGCCCCCGCGGTGTATCATATTCTGAGACTGTCTCTATTAACATTTTGCAGGTACCTCGGCTGTGCTGGACCTGCCCACGCAGCCTCATCGCCTGCTTCGTGGCCAAAATCCACCACACTGCAGATATCCATCCGCCTGCATGTACATGGGTACCGTCTACCGTAAAGCGTTCAAAGGCGGTCGGGTTCAGCAAGCGGAAACAAATCGGCTCCTTCTACAAACTATTAGTAATTCCGGCAGCGACCCTCTGAGACGTGTTTCTGCAGCTTCGTGTTTCTCAAAGGACTGTGTACCGCGGCCGCGATACTTAGCTATACGTAATTTTTGTACATTAGAAGGGCCCTACGCAGCACGCACCTCGCATTTAACTGCTCAACTGCATCACGATGGATAAAAGACAAGATTCTTACACTTCTCCAGCTCACATCATCAAGGAGTGGACAGAGGTACTCTACGAAGACGTGACGTGACTATCCCACCACGCCATCGTGGAACCGTGACGTACAGTACACATACAGCATTTTTACGCGCCTAAATTATTCCCCAACTGCATCGTATGAACGTACCATTTGAATCCGTGAAGATGGCAGCGCTTTCTCCGACCACGGCGACAACATTCACAAATGAGATGCATAGCGGCGGCGGTGGTGACGGCGTTCCGCTGCAAGACAACATAACGGAAGCGTTCACAGATTTCTGGAATCCGACCCGCTGCTGCTATGCGCCGGTTTCAAGAGGAACTCTTCAATTAGTGCTGTGGTGCTACTACGGTACTGTTGCTGTCATCTACCTACTTCTACTGAGACGGCAAGTAGTAGCAGTTGCAAGTCAGAGCTGCCGGACTCTTTGCCCCTGCGTTCACTTCCTAGGTCCGGCTGCGACCTCCCGGACGACGGTACTCCCCGCGGACTTCTACTACGAAGACTTGGTATTGTGCAGTTCAACAAACAACGAAAAACAGAGAGCGTGTTTACGGAGTCTCGGTAGCGATTGCCTGCGAGCTAGTCACCGTGAACTGCTCCATGAGCGGACACGCAAAATACGCAGAATAAACAGTTGCAGCGCAGGTATCTTCGGTGCTGCTCTTGCCCCTTCAACTGTACCTGTTGTTTCTCTCGCATTGGCGTTCGTGTCTATGGTTGTCGTGTGTACTGCTGCTGGAACCCGTCTTCGCAGGCGGGAACACACTCAACCTAGTCACATATACATATATCATAAGGGATCAACACGTGCTGCTAGCCCGTCCAGTGAAGTCACTGCAGTGCATCGTCCACCAACGGGACAACAAGTATGACCGTAAGGTGGTGTAAAAAAGGGTGTATAATCAACGCAGGAGCTGCGGTCATCGGATGTACGCGACGGAGCTTCTACGCCGCTGAATCATCTCTTGGAGAGAACTGCACCAGGATGCACAACGACCAGTCAAAGAGCACGCGGAGTGCAGACATTGACTTGCCGAGTGATGTGCTATCAGAACAGCAAATGCTCAGCAAACGGTGGTGGAGTGCATGGCCCAGAGAAAGTCGGAAATTCTTCGCCGTTTGATTAAAGTACGGCGCACGTCGTTTACGCTCGCCATTTGCACGATAAGCCCCCACTGACCAAGCGAGGATCGATGAAGTGAAACACAGTGGTGTGCGGCATTGACTACTTCGCAAGCGTATGACAAAGCTGCCCGTGCTGGTGCCAAGCCGCCGCTCCACGACTTCTACTTATCTATTGACGTGGCTGCGCTCGATCCAGGAGAACCGCCATTGGTGCATAGGCTGGAAATGCTGAAATTCCTGCCACTGTAAACATTTGGTGACGCAGCAGCAGATCCAGCTTTGGATCGAAGCTTCTGGACCGACTATGTAGCGGTAACCACCCGACAGGGCCACTTATGGGCGGCCTCAACTGCACGTTATCAGTGACGTGAAACGGACTACTGTTGAACCAACATCCGAGAGAATCAGGCCAGATGTGCGAAAGACAGCATCCAAACGTGGAGGTGTAATGGTGACAGGTACGACGTATTCCAGCAGCTGGTGTGCACCTGGCAACGGGGGGCTACCGTCGCAGGCTTCTGCTCTCGGTAACGCAAGAAAAACATGCTTTTCGCTTCGAGGATCGCAGCAGGCGCTGCCCCCGACTTCCGGGTGCCGAAGAATCCACAGCAAAAACACAGCGTGATGAGCACATGACATGGCCTTCTCTAGATCTTTTACATTCAGTGCGTGGGTAGTGCCCCCGCCCATTTCCGGAAACAGTCAGTCCCGTGAGCGTATGGATATGCGAAGGCAACACTACATGCCACAGAGCTCACAAGCGGAGCTCAACGAATGACCAGCTGCTCAGATCTCCAAAGTCTGAACAGTGTTCGCCGTAAGTGTTCGTTTGGCCCTGATTCTATCGTACTGGCGTGCCTCAGCATCTGCAACATCTGCTTGTTCCGCCTGTTTTGCTCTTCCGCAGCGTAAGGGCAGCTAATGAACTACATACAGTCTTAGCCGGTACGCGAAGCAAGAGATCGTGGCCACTGACAACAAATTTGTCAGTCATCTGGGTCAAAGGCCATTCCTCACTCATGAGCAGCGACAAGTACATAGCTAACAGTACCTGGAGGCACCTTCCACGATTCGCTGGTCAGATGGCGCGGCCCTGCAGACTTCAGGTGCTCTCGTCACACGCTGCCAGCCTGCGCAGTGCTGTAAAGGGATGCAAATTTACGAGGAATAGTGCGACGCTGCGCGACACCAGTTGTAGTTTGGCGAAATTGATGCTTCATTTCGCGTCCAAACACATAGCGCACAAAGAACAGTAGCCCTGGGGCATCGGCCCCCCGCTACGGGTGCGCATCCTGATGTTTTCGTTTCCGAACGTCGTACCCTTTACAGCCGCGACCGGGGGGGGGGGGGGGGGGGCAAAAGTTCGCCGCACAAGCTGAATGTGCTACCGCCCCTACTGCAGTTCCGGTGGGGCAGGAACAACGGACACAGGGCTGCTAAGTGCGACAGAAACGGCCTCCACACCGAAAGCAGAACGAAGCAGGGCGAAGCGCTACAAGAGAGAAGCAAACACACGCCGGGCGCAATAGAGCACCTTGCTGTTTCATGTGATGCAAACGCGGTAGCGTATTATGGGACAAGCAGAACACACGCCTGGTAGGACCTTTGAAGGACGTATTCGCCAGCAGGAGAGCTATTCCATAGGAGCTGCTGGCAGCATGGAATTTCGGGTGCATTGCAAATGAACTCGACCAATGAGTATCTGTTGCAGCAACCGAAACCAACACCGCTGTTAGCCCTGCAGGGCGTCCGACCAAACACAAAAGTTCTACCAAACGACGACCACAGAGAAATGATTCGCCTCAAACGTGTGTGAAGCAACGCATTACCTCGTCCGTTTGAAAATGAACACCGCCGAATGGGCTGTGTCGATCGGAAGATTGCCATCTCGCAAACCGACCACAAACATCCATCGTGTCTAGGACGTCAACAGAAGTAGACACGGGACCACCCTCACCAACGATCAGTACAGCTATGATCCCACCACTACACCTATGATGTCCCAAATATCCTTCTTTTTCTCCTCCACCCCCAATTGCTACGTGATTCCTATTCCGAGCCGCGTACGCCAGGTGGTGGCCGCGCGTCGCCGGAAACGCTGGTGCAGCGGCCACTGTGCCGGCACTGGCGACGTCCTGAACGTCATGTGATAGTGCTGAAGTCAGTCCTGCTGGTCTCAGATAGCTGCTCCTCCTGTCTCCTGACCCTGCGATAGCACTGATCCTGGAAGTGTTGTTGGTGGCGGCGCCGTTCACGTCCTTCTGCACTCTCGTGATGCGAACGGTGCTCCCTGATACTGACCCACTGGCGCCATATGTAGTTGCTTCAAGTGTCCTGTTTCTTGAGACACGGGGGTGTGTCCGGACTGCGTCTCTGTGGTGACATTGCCACCATTCCTTCTGCGGACCCATAGCCGGAGCCGCTATGGCAGCTGCATCAAGTCCGCACCCTGCTATTCTTTTCGTCGCGCGCAAGCGCTGCTGTCTTTGCAAGGAGCTCCACTGCGAGGGAATCACCGGTTTCCACCTCGCGTACTCCAACTGCCACAGAACACCGGATCTTCCGCAGGAAATGCACACCCTACGCGTGTCTGGTGCACTACCTCCACGCCTTTTAGACCTCCTTCGCTGCTGCTTTCCGTGTTGTATTCTTACAGCGTGTGCTGATGCTGCCGCTTTCACGCTGTCATTTGCAGATACTAGGATTGCCGTCTCTGCTCCTCGTGTTCCTCTTCTCGGCGTCGCAAGTGCTCCCCTTATAGTATACCATGTTGTTTATCACAGACAAAGGCACATACGTTTTCCTCCGTGTGCGCACCATTTAAATATCCGCGGTTGCAAGTGCTGCAGGGTTTCTAGTGGTGCCCGGCGCTCGCTTTTCTACCTTCGTGTCCTTTGCTGCTGCTGCTGCTGGTGATGGGTTGTCACCGACCCTCGCCGTGTCACTGTTGTTGGCGACCACGAAAATGACTCCCTGGCGGTCACGGTGCTCGTGGCCGCTGCTGTTGGCCTACGCTACTGGCACTGTTGTACACTGCTGCTGCTGCAGGCTCCTACCGTTCCTACGGCTGCTTCTGGTCGCTGCTTTCTTGTTTAGTTTTCTCCCTACGGCTAATTCTGCCTTCTTTCGTCCCCGGCAATACTGATACCGCACGGTGATGCAACACTCTGCATATTGTGCTGCTTCGGTCTGTCCCTTCTGGTCTTGCACCTGCGAGTGAAATGCGTGCGAAGTCCTCCAGCCAGAGTAAGCGCCACAATCGGTGTAGCCTCAGGAGCGCTTCGCAGAGTTGACAGTACTCTGTAGTTTATCTCGTACAATGTGGTTACTTGGAATAAATTTCTGAATTCTAGGCGTCGATAAGAGTTGGCAGGGCTACAGACGGGACACGGAAAACGTGTGGAGCCTCCAACAAATGGGCCCAAGGCATGGGGATATGAGCAAGTGATACAACGCCGCGAAAGCCCAGTACTGATGCAAACATAGCTCTCAAGACTAGTACGTGTATATACGAATCAATTTCCTGTAGCTCTGGTAAAAGGATCTCTCTGT
Source organism: Sarcocystis neurona (assembly GCA_000727475.1). Taxonomy (NCBI): domain Eukaryota; phylum Apicomplexa; class Conoidasida; order Eucoccidiorida; family Sarcocystidae; genus Sarcocystis; species Sarcocystis neurona. The sequence continues at coordinate 35,003 of KL647293.1, forward strand.
CTGCGAAACCATGTTATCAGAGCTACCGTGCGAAGACGTACCAGACTCCAGCAGCAACGTTTGTTCAGGTTCTACAGCAACAATAGTGCGCTAGCGGTTCAAAGCGGCTATGCGTACTGAAAGCCGGTTAACAGAAGATGTGAGCGCAATCACACGTGAGCCACGATGCGTGCTTCTCGCTATTTTAGGCGCTGAAGTGTTCTCGTGAAACATCTGATTGTTGAGAGCAGATCTCAATGCAGTCATGTTTAAGAATATAATACGACTCGTGTCTCAAGCAGATACTCCCAATGTAGAAGCTTTTAAAAACACACGGACGCCGCGTTATACATCCACCATTCGCGTACGGACCAACCGCCGTGCCTTTGAGGGATTTTGAACAGTCTCAGCACGTGACGCCCCATCGCGTGCGTTCGGAAGGGGATGAAGAAGCCTGACACAATTCAGATCACACGAAGATACATGGTTTCATTTGTGCCTATGGCCGACTTTCCGACTAGCTTGTCTTTACCACGTGATTGTTGGTCGTTAGAGCGAAGCTGGTCGACATCGCATCAACCATACAACTCATTTGCAGAAGGGGCGGAGACAGCATACCTCAAGGATCCGCTACAGCAACGTACATGCAGTGCCACACGAAGTCAAGGAGGACGCGTGGTTAGAACACGGACTCGCACCAGTAGACGCGCCTTTTCTCTTTCTATATACATATGTATATATTATTTTGTACACGAGTACCCATTTCGTACAAAATGAGACAGACGCCATCCGTCATATCCATGTGTGCGCTGGGTCGCCCCTACAGTGTCAGCTACATTGAAGAAGATGTCGGCCGTTTAATTCGCGTTACGTACACATATTAAATGCACATAGGTGTGTGCATGTATATTCAATGCAGCATGATTACAAGCACTTGTTAGAGAATACAGGCTGGATCCTTCGTGGGGTCAGGTTCTACAATGAGCAGATCCTGAAGGCATGGGAGTTAAAGAATTATGTTTGGGCACCCTGCACTTGTGCGACAACCAAATATAGGGCAAGTGTGCACTAAAATATGCATACTATAGAATTCAATTTACAGATACTCCAAACGTTAAACTGTCGTAGTGGGTAGCACATATATAGGTACAGCCTCTGTTGTGAGCTATTTGCTCCGGTTACAGTTGTTCCAGGCCTGAGCCAGTTCGTCGTCCGTCACAGTGCTCCAGAAAAGGTATGTTGGACACGCAGACTACCGCACACCGTTTTGTTCGCTAGTCTAGGCGTAATATTCCATTGAAATGTTCACTTTCGAGGAGTATTCGCCTGTCCGTACACGTAGGCACCCCTCACATGCTACCTGCATTGGTAAGCTTGTCGTTGAGCGATCAGTGAGGATACGACGGAGAATATTGCGGGGTGAGTGCGACAGATCGATTCCGCACCTTGCCCCGAAGATACGTAAGCCGTTCACGGTACGGCATACGCTGCTACTCGGGTATTTTACCTTTTTTTGAATAATGACTGGCCGTACACTGTAACGTGTATACTACTACGCTTGTTCGCTGTCGTCACTGTCACCACCCGTGGTACAGGTGATTCGCAGCCCTGCGCTGCTGCTTTATTGTCGCTGCCGTCCTGCGCTGCTGCTTTATTGTCGCTGCCGTCCTGCGCTGCTGCTGCCACATGTATCGTCCTGTTAATCCTCCCTTGGCGTTGCCGTTCCTGCTCTGCAGTTACTGCTGCTCTCCTGCTGGCGCCGCTGGGTGGCTGCTGCCACACCAAGTCTGCGACTGGCGTCCTGCTGCGGCCGATCCCTTTCCGCTGTGATGCTAAAGCAGTACTGCAGTTTGGTTATTGCGTTACTACTGCTTTTGTCCACGCATTTCGCTACTGGTTGTGCGCTGCCATTGTTTCCTGTTGCTGTGGGTGTGCTACTGCTGTTGCGCCGTCAGTGTTGTTCCGACATTCAGAAGCCGACGAGGTTGCTGTCTGTCAGTTACCTACGTTACTGCTGTGATGTTTCATCGCTACGTCATACGTACACACGCAAATGCTTTCCTGCAGCAGCTGGCGGTATCTACAGGATGACGTGCGTGGAGTAGTTGTTTGGCTGTTGTAGCTGGTGTACCGTTCTGCCCGCTGATACCAGCCCAGCGCTGGTTTTCGCGCGTTACCTGAGAGCGGTACTGCCCCTAAGGCACTGGTCTCTCTCATTTGCAGCTAGTAATTGATGCTGTGAAGCGGTGACTGTTTCTACAGTGTCTTCAACTGGTGCTTGTGGTCGCACCTTCCTGTGTGCCGGCCGTACAGGGCTGGTACTCTTCTTGCTATTTCAGTGTGGCTCCTCTATTCCGTACTCTGCTGGTGCTGGCTCCACGTAGACACCTGTCGCTTCTCCTGCAGTCGCTTTACTGTTGCCGCTGTACCCGTTACTACTACTATTGCCATTCCCACCATCGCAGCTTGCTGATACATGTTCTGCTACCGAGCTCCCGGCGTTGCTGCACTAGGTCTGCGGTGCCGTGGCCGCGCCCAGTGGTACTCCCTTGCCGCCGGTGCTGCTGCTGCGGCCCGACTGCCGTGCACGTATGTGGCACCCGTGCATGCATCAACAGCAGGAAATGTTGGCTCGGCTTCTCTCGGATGCCGCTGGTCTGCACACTTCGATCTACAGCTACTCCACACTGGACTTTTCCTCGTACCGCGAGACGACTTCACTTTTGGCCACATGTCATCAAGTTCGTCGGGCACCATCGCTACCCCACAGCACTAGTTGAGCACGACATGAATAGCAGCAGCACCCGCTGCGACAGAAGAAAGCGCCTGTAGAACAAGTTGCAGCAGTAGCGGCAGCAGCACACCACGAACAGCAGCACAGGAGAAGGACTGCGACAGCAGGCACAGGAGACAACCCACACGGTACGACATTATCCAGAGGAGCAGCAGCGTTGAAAACGGCAGCAGCATCGGCGATAGCAGCGACATCAGTAACTCTGTTAGTACTAACTTCTCCGGCAACCAAAACAATAACGAACCTCTGTTCTCGAGGTCAGACAGCGCAATGGCATATTCTGGCGCCGGATAAATAGCGCCGCAGAAAGGAGCGGTCATCCGTACACAGCTGCGCTGCAGTACCGTCAGGGGGCCCAACAAGGGGGACAGCTGCAACAGCAGCTGCAGCTACTGCAGCAGCAACCACAGCTACAAGTTGAACACGAACAGTGTCCGCTTTGCAACAGCAGGTGACATTAGCGCACAGCCTGTTATAGCAGCGCAGGTGGAGAAGAGAGCTAACGAAGAGCAGCTACAGTGACTTGGAAAACCGAAGCGTAGAATTTTTGGAGGTACTCTACGTAGAGCGGAGAGTCCTTGAGCAAGGAGGAAGCGGCAACAGCAGCGTACAAACCACAGAACCAGCGGCGGGGCGTGTACCTACGAAGAATGAGCCGACGACGGCTCGTCACCCCGCCGTCTCTGCTCTGCCCCCGCGCCGCCGCGGCCCAGCACGACTGAGTACTCGCTTCGCAGGATAGAGCTAACGCGAGTAAGAGGTCTCTGTTTCTTAGTGGCAGCAGCAGAGCAGCGTCGGGGAAGAGTCTTGCAGCAGCAACACAACGGCAGCTGGACCGGAAGCGAGTAGCGGCACCGAATTGCTGCAGCAGCAGCGCGTAGAGAAACTGCGTATCACCGGCCTGCAAGCAAGAAGAGCGCCACCACAGAAGGGACACTCTCGCAGCAAGGGTGCGACAAGAAGCGCAACAGCATACATAAAGCCTCCCGCGACCGCAGCAGCAGCCGGACAACAGCAGAGAGAACGGCAGAAGCAGATAGAGCAACTTGAACTCAGCAGCACCGTTCGGATAACAGCCGTCACCACACAGGGCACATGCAGCGGCAACACAGCGTAATAGGGACGCTTGAACACCGGCAGCGGGGCAGAAGCAGAAGAAGCAGGGGCGTGTTACCAGAGGTAGTGAAAACTGGCCACGTAGGAGCGGCACCACGTGAGCGTTGTTCTGTGGGCTGCAGAGCTCTCCCCCGCAGCAGCCCGAGTCGAAGAAGGCGACGCACGGCAGTCTGCGAACCGGGCGTACTCAAGTAGAGCACTGCGTGCTGCCAGTCTGACTCCCTGTAAACGGCACCAGCAGCATTATCGACGCTTGCTAGTTCGTTTTTTGTGTGTAGCAGCAGTAGCGTTGTCGACGCCTGCTGTTTTTTTCTTGTCTCTGTATCGCAGCAGCGACCCCCGTGTCAACGCCAGCTGTTCTTCGTTACCAGCTGCGAGAGCACGACGCACTCAACATGGAGGTCAGCAATAGCCTGGGCAGCGAGGCAGAGGGCAGCCAGCAGCAGCAGCAGCCGCAGCAAGAGACGGGCACCGAGGGACAGCAGCGTCAGCAGCCAGACCAGCAGCGACAGGGGAAGGCTGAGGTAAAAAAGGGGCAGGAGCAGGATGAAGGTGATACGCAGGAGGTCATTAGCGAGTGGCTGCGGCTGCGGCAGTGCGCCACGCGCCCGCGCGTTTTGGCTGCGATCGATCAGCAGCTCCGTATTCTGGGATGCGATGTTTCTACGCTCACTCCTAACCACCAGGTGCCGCAACAGCAACAGAAAAGGAACGACCAGGAGGAAGGGGAGGGGCAGCACGCGCAGCAGGAGAAGGGGCAGCAGGATGCGAAGGACACTTCCTCTAGGCCGGGCTCGAGTCTCCCGAACGCCGGCTTGCAGCCGGTGAGAAACGCCGCGCGTCACAAACCTAAGCTCGCCCACGAACAGGAAACCGCAGCCTCGTCAGTAGTAGAGCAAATTTTTTTGTACGCTCCGCGTAATAAATGTACAGACAGGTAGCACCGCGCGATAAGCACGAGGACACACGTGAGAACGACCCAGAGCATTCAGCGAGACATTTCGCACCGAGGCAGAGGTACACGATATACCCGCATACAGCTATGTATAGTAGACTCTCTACAGTCTTTGTGTGTGTGTGTGTGTGTTTGTGTGTTTATGTTTGTGTGTCTACGTATACACATGGGATTCTCCGTATCTGTCAACACTGAGAGATAGGCAGCTCACTCGCTATGGGTGAGGGTATGTGTATATATATATATGTGTATGGAAGGACTCTCTCGTGTTTTGTCCACATGTGTTTGTTTCTGCGGAGCTGTAGGGAAGAAGGCTGTATTAGCACTGTTTCCACTACAGATGGAACAAAGTAACACAACTCGAACGTCTGGAAAAGACGTGCAGAAAATGTTCTCAGCCGAATCTGTGCGGCCTCCTGGTCGCCGCACGCGTCCCACATTGGTATCACCGTACGCACTGGCGTGTTACTACGAGAGCTGTGTGGAGCGCACGCGTCTATTAGAACGCCGGGCACGCATGGGGAAGCCGCAGGTGCCGCCGGCTGGTAGTAGTCTGTGCGGTCCGCAATGGAAGGCGGGGGGTGACCACATTCGGGTACAAATATATATACGTGCATGTACATTTGCTCAGCAATCGTCACATCACAGTTCGCACTTGGATATTCCTCTAAGCGAAGACCAGTGGCCCAGCTAGCTACATATATATATACATGTATATATGTATATATATGGAGACGTACTGCTGTATGGACTGGTGCCTCTACACATATATGCGTTTATGTGGACATGTGCTTATGCAGGCCTATGGATCTGTTTACATCTGTGTAAGTTATAGGCGTGCGTATACACACCTATATGTATACGCCTGTGTGCACGAAGGTATGTATAAATGTATGGATCCGTTCGTGTGTGTATCTGCGTCTGAGGGCCTCACTACAGGTATACCAGCAGCCAATAAAACTGAGCAGCGGCTCCTCTGCTGGCGGCGCAGGTCCGTCGGTACGTCGTCCAGGCACTCTGTGCCACTGTCTGCTGCGTCCTTCCGTCCCCACACGTCCACTTCCTCTTCATTTGCACACGTACATGTACACGTGTATACGTGTGTATACGTATATCCTACAAATATCCGCAGCCACGTACACACACATATCTGTATACATATGTATGAAGACAGCTGCGTGGGTACGTGTGCCCTCGCATGTTTATGCACGTGGAAGAATTTACGAGGACCTCCATTCGCAGAAGCGGAGGTCGTTTTTCACGTGCAGACAGGAGCAGCAGCACAGTTGGTAGCAGGAGAAACGTCCCGTGTGTCTCCATTCCAAAGGGACAGCGGCTGCTGCATAGGTTTGTGTTGCCACCGCCGTCTCTACGCACCTCCTCCGGCGGCGCACAGTCTGGGTGTGTGTGTCTACCTGCACCAGAAAAGAGACGCTTGACTTAGAGCGACGTACACCCGCTTAACGTAGAGCGACGTTCTCCCATTTCTCCTCGAGCGGTCCTTCCACCACGCACGTCCCCTGCAGGAGCTGCGTTGCTTCCGTTTGTCCAACGTATATATGTATGTGTTTATATTATATTATCACGAGACGTAGACGCACGGGTGCCTGCGAGGCCTGTTCCCCGAAGTCGCCACGTCGTCTTTCCTTCTTCTCATATATGCCTGTATATCTACAATATTGTGAACATGTGTAGGGGTGCCGGGACGGCTGAGAGACGGGGTCAGTGAAGTTGCGGGGGCGTCAGTATGAGAAAGGAGCATCAACTGTTTCGAATGGGAAGTCCATCTCTTTTCTCTGGTGTGTGCAAGGGCGGGAAACGTGAGAGAGTTCACGTAATCTCGTCTCTATCCCCTTCTTTCTTCGGAGCACGGGCCTACCGGACGTGTATACGACCGGCTCCAGAGCGACGCAAACGGTCCTCTCTCAATACAGACGTGCCTTTCTGTCGGCACACCTCTTCACCTGCATCTGCATGTGTGTACCAGTGCATCTGTCCACGACAGAGACAGCTGGGTGACTAGCCAGATACAAATGCGTGTATGTGTTTGAACAGCTACCGCGTGGGCAGTGTCACTTGTCTTCGAGGACCTTAGTGCGTCTCTGTTTTTGCCACTTTCTTCTGCTCTATGCCTTCTGCGCGCCCGTTCTTTTTGTAGGTGCCCTTCTTGCCGCTGACGTCCTTCGCGTGGGACCAAACGGCAGACGCAATCAAGTGAGCGACATGGCCGGCCTTCTCGCGTGTGGCAGCCTGCCGCAACTAGCTGCGCACCGGTGCCTGCTGCGTGCGGCTGACCGGCGGCTGTACATACACTTTTTTTGCATCGTCTCAGCGTACACCTCCACCTGCGTGCACTGCTGCAAGTCGCTGCAGAAGAAGAAGAAGAAGAAACTTGGGGGCTGCCTCCAGGCCGGCTTGCGGGGAAGCCCCGTCTTGAGAAGGCCGTTTTTTCTGAGAAGCACACATGTCCTCACGAGTGAAGAGAAGAAAACGCACACATGCGCGTCTGTGTATGTACCGGCGCACGCGGGACACCCCGCTGCGGGTGGATATACACCAGACAAACATCAAGACACACGCGGGTCTGTATACGGCCTATGTAGACGTGCATACAAGTGTGCAACATACCACAGCCTCACGGTGATATGTGGGTCTGTGTGCCGAATACCTGTGCGTGACTGCATGCATATGTACACGGGCACTGTTGAAGCCTCCTGGCGTGAAAAAGACTTGGTGTATTTGCTGCGGTAGTGGCGCATCAGGTGAAGCTTTTGCTGCTTCACACCGAACCTCTCCTTTAGCGTGTGTTGTTAGCTGCTGCCGGTGTGGCTGGTGCCGCTGTTCACAGTTGCCGTATCCAGCTGCCCGCATCGCCAATAAACGGTTCCCTAGTGCTACAGACACACAAGCTCACGCAGCCGTTTGCTGCTTCTTCAAACTCCCGCTGTGTCTGCATATAACGCGCCTGCTGCACCTGGTGCGTCTGCTGCTGCTTTGGGGATGTCTGCTGCGTTTGCTGCTGCCGCAGCCGCTGCTGCTGCTGCGGCCCCTCGTGATGCGGCTTGCCTCGCTGCTTCCCCTGCTTCTGCAGCTGCGTCTGCTGCTGCTGCTGTTCGTGTGCGGCTACTGGTAGAGAGGCCTGCTCTCACCTCCGCTCGCGCTTCTGCTACTGTTGGTGAGCAGGGTTGCTGCTGCCGGCTGACGGAACATCGCCGGCTGTGCTGCTGCGCAGGCCGCAGTGGAAGACGACGCGCTCCTGCTGTTGGTTGTGTGTGGAGTTCGATTGCCGCAGACTCTATGTGAAAGTCCCAGGCGTACAGCAGCTGCCGCAGGAGAACATCCGCATGCGCGCTGCACCGCGCAGCATTGAGCTGGAGGTGCGTCATAGCCCCAGCGCCACCGCGCAGTTCACCTACAACAAGAAAAGCGCCGTTTCCCCTAAGAGAGTCGAATGAGCGCTGCCTGTAGAAAGGCAGATTTTTCGTCGCACAGGAATTTAGTCTTCGTAACTCTGTGGTCATCTGTAGACTGCACGAACATTACTAGGGAAGAGTTGCTGAGCTGAGACGTGTGAACATCGGTAGACTGATACAAACATTGCTACCAAAGAATTGCTGAGCTCCCGTGCGTCGCCCGTTGAACAAGTCTGCATTTCTTCTAGTCCACACAGGTCTTGGAGGTTTTTCCGACGTGGTTCAAGAACGGCTCTCTCTCTCTGTAGCGACAGCAAAGTTCACTGTGACGACAGAGAGAGACAGGGGTGCACATGCAAACGCGTGTCCCTCTGTGTAAGGAGATATACGCATATGCGTACGTATATATGTATAAATGTGTGTGGACACATGCGTATGTGTGTGTGCAAGCACGTATGGGGAATAGGTTTGTTTGGTGCGGTGAGTCCATTTGACTAATATAGGTTCTTCGTATATGGACACACAAATGGTATCGACACGTCAGTATACATGGGTCTCTCCGCGGCAGTTATATATCAAGCCCTACGTATCTGGACACACATCGTATCGACACGTCAGTATATATGTGTATCTTCGCGGCAATTGTATACTGCATCCTACGTAGTGTGTTCCTGTGGAAGTGTATTTACATGAACCACAGCAGCAGTGGCTGCCTCTGAGCAAGCGCAGCTGATCGAGTGCTGCTGGTGTGGCTCTGCAGCTTGTCGGAGTGGAAAATAAAAACTACTCCTTTGCCCAGAAGACCCTCAGCAACCCCATTAACCCCAGCAGTGAGTCCCTGTGTTTTCTTTTCCTGACCCTGTCCCGTCCTCCGCATTGTGGGCGTGTTTCACTCCACGAGCAGATACGTAGTTTTCTCTGTTTTGTTTGCTCTGCGTCGGTCTGTGCGTCCATCCGCATCTTTTGGAAACACACCGACTGTACACAAGCGCCCGTGATAAATATATTTCCGTATATGGATACGCGTGTCGACACGTCCGACCGAATTAGTGGCGCCACACATGTATGCGTGCCTCTTTACATATATGTGTATGTGGATCCGCCAGCATACATGCATATACGTATGTGTCCGTACGCCCGTCTGCCGATCTCTCCCTGTTCGTACACGTAGGAATATGTTGACGTGTGTGTACATATATGAATGGTGAGCTATAACTGAAAATGCGGGCCTCTGGTCGAGCAGCCGCCCTCACGACGTGGACGGACGTACGGCTGCCCGGTTGTGAGAAGGCGGTTTTGTCTCCCCGGGAGATGCTGCCTCGCAGCAGCCGTTCTTTAATACTGCACATCGCAGTCTGCAACAGCAGCACGTCTGCTGAAGAAAGCAGATGTGTGTGTGCGTGTGTGAGTTCATGTGGAAGATGCGCGTGCGTCGTCAGCTTCTGTGTGAAACTCGAAAGAGACGACACTGCCTGTGTCGCTTGCTTCTCTTTCGGCTCTTTAAGGAGATGTGTGGGGCTGTTGCCGCCACGTGCAGCAGTGGTGTGCTGCTGTCCCAGTGTTGCGTGCCGCGCTGCAGAGCGCCTGCTCTGCTGCCTGAGCCAGTCCTCCTGCGGCGCAGTTGCTCTGCGCGTGCTGGCACTTTTTTTCTCTCCCGTTGTATCTGATGCGCGTAGACTTGGCGCTCCTGTATTGAACGGGAGAGACAGAGAGGACGAAACAACGTGTGTCTGTGTGCTCTCGCTTTTGCTAATTGTCGCGCATGCGCAGCATTCCCCTACACGAAGACGAAGAACGCCCGTTCCCGCATTTTTCCCACGCGTAGTCTCTCCTCCTGTTGCGTGCTGCTGTGTCTGCAGACTGCTCCTACAGAGTGAAGAGAGACATGGTCGTCGTAACTCTGCGGAAGGTAATAGAGCTTGTATTATGTTTACAAATGTGTAGAGAGCTGCTGGACGCGTGTGTCCACTTGCGTGTCAGTCCGTCGTCTTTTTTGAGTTGGGTCGGCTGGTGGGTCTTCTCGTGCGGTCCTCTCCCAAGAGTTTTCACTGTTGTATTGACACTGCCCACCTAGTGTAGTAGAAAGGGCGAAAAAGAGGAACGTTGCCCACGGAGTGTCGGGTGTGTATGTCTACTAGAGGGGCACCTCTGCAGAGGCCGACGACGTTTCTGTCCACACCGAAGGCGACCGTGTGGACCCACGTACGTACATCTGTGTTGCTAAAGGACGGCGATTTGTATGTGTGTTCTTGCATATATAAATGTGAAGCAAGAAACGTTCGATATTTTTCCGGCATCTTTGTAACTTGAGAGAGACGAGGCGGAGCACACAAGTCGTCGTCACTCTCTGTTCTTCGTCGTCTCCCTTCGACGATTCTCCTGTGCGCATCCATCCACAGAAATGCACGCATGTGCGTAAGAGAAGCGTATATATTCAGTAGGGATGCTTCTCCCTATCGTCGTCTGCTGAGCCTGTGTCGCAGTAAAGTGTACAGACGTGCGTGCCTCTTGTTCTTGCCCCGTTGACATGGAAAATCTCTGCCGAAAATTCGGCGGAAGCGACACATATGCAGAGTCTCTAGGCAGGCGTCGGTAGGCGTGTCTAGAGTTCGCGTGAAGGAAAATTCAAAGTGGATCTGATGTGATGTCTACGTGCGAGGTCGTACAGATGCATATACACGGGACGTATATATATATATTTATGCGTATGTTTGTGTGTATATACATACATATATATAAGTATGTATGTACGCAGAGATAAATTGGCCGGGGACACCGACGGCTACGGGAGTGCGCTGAGTTGACACACCGATGTTACGGGAGTGAGCACTGCGTGAAAGACGAGAGAAATGCAGATATTGGGTGATGAGACTCGTCTTCGGAAGTAATGCAACAGAGAACATAAACGCTCTTCCGGCATGTGATTGCCGAAGCAGACTGAGGGCAGCAGCATCTTGCAACCCTGGCGTTCGAGAGACTCGTCGCAGAGAGAATAAGTCACGTGGAGAAGGAAGCAGAGAAACAGAAATTTGCTGTTCGACAAGGGATCCGGTGGAACTCTTCTCGAATTCCTCACGAATGTACATACCTTTATGTAGTGGTATACGTGTGTACGTATGTGTGTATGTGTGGGCGTCTGCATCCATAATTACATACATATACACCTACATATTCACAGTGGCGTGTACACACACGTGTCTGTATAGGTACGTACATACGTAGAGAGATACATGCATATGCGTATATATATATATATACTTGCAGACATGTATATATATGCGAATACTGGTATATGAACGTGTATGTATATGCGTCACATTGTACAAATATATATGTGTATATATGTGTATATACATGTATATGTACCTGTCGACGCGTGTCTATATATGCGCCTGTAGGCGTGTATGTAGGTGTGGTGCATACATTACATTTTATATATAGATATGTATATGCACATGTAGGCATGTATCTGTGTGTGCCCATATAGACGTATGTGTATGTATGTCGTGCATGCACCCCATTTCTTATATATCTACGTAGATATATATACGTATATATTTGTATATACGTACATGCGCGTAACGCGAGGCGTCCATACCTAGGTTGAAGTGCGCGTGTGGGTGTAGCGCGTGCATCACATACGAGAAGTTTTTTCTAAGAGGACGGCATTTGTGTCGATTTTGGGAGTTTTTCTGGCAGGCGTCTCCGACTTGGTGGGCCGAGCTTTCGCAGAAGCGAGAGTCAAAATTGTCCACGCCCAAGTTCAACGAAAATGCAGATCCGGGGGCCTCTATTATGGCAATGATGAAGAATTTATACGAAGAGGTAATCACAGGCGGTGGACGAGTACATGTTCGAGTTCGTAAGTGGTGCCGTATATATAGGCCTGCGCTTGCGTGCTGCACATGTGTATGTGTTCCACAACAGTTACAGGACCACCGCTCTGGTGGAATACATGTCAAACAGAGCGCATCTGGTGCCGTACGTTGGTGTAAAAATGCGTGCGCATGCATGCTGCAAGCCTGTGTGCCGCTCTGGAGACGTGCATGCGTGTGTGCTGACCCCACGACATCAGATATATCAACGTTTAAATGTAGGTATCTATTCGTGTATCCATACGTACATGGGCTTGCCGCGAGGCGTACGTACGTATTCAAACGAATGTGCGTATGGCGCATGTGTCCAACGACGCCAAAGAGAAATGTGTGTAGAGGATCAAGCCGCACGTGTGGATCTACTACCAGATGTCATGATGGCCTGTGTGACGTGCGTCTGACAAGCAGATTAATGTGCGCAGTGTAGTCACTTTAGAAGAATATCTATGCATACATCTCTCTCTACATACACATGAATGTAAACCGGTATATATATGTGTATATACGGTACGTACGGGGTGTGTGTATACGTGTGTGGGTGAGTGCCTGAACGAGAGGCGAGCAGGCTTGTATGCCGTATTTTTTGTCCTACGTGAAGCGTATTGTTACCCGCTTACGGACAGTACGTACGCATGCGGGTGTACGCGTGCACATGCTGCTGCTGTCAGTCGCTGCTTTTCGTTTGCCGCTGCATGCGCACACTCGTTTTTCGTATTCTTCTGCTGCAGTACGCCCTCCCCCCTCGGCTGACTGCTGCTGCGCGCGCCTCTTCCTCCTCTTCCACTTGCGGTGACTATCGCTGCGTCGATGCCGTCTCATTCCTCCGTGGCTGCTGGGCTGCTCTCTACACGACGGTTGGGTGTGTGTATCTGGGGCTGCACGGGTTCTTCCTCGTTCGTTCTTTAACGCTAATGGATCCACTCCATGCTGTCGTATTCTAATTCCTGTCTAGTGGTGTCCACATACTTTATTTTCCTTAGAGTCTTCGCTGCTGTGTTGTTCTGCCTTCCTTAGGAGTGTGTGATAACTCGTGCGCGCACCGCCCCTTTGCTTCTCCTGCTGCTTTCTTTCTCTCGACCCCGTTATTCCTGATGCGTGCTCGTTCCCCTTCCTCTCCTCCTCTTCCTTTTGCTGTTGCTGCACGAAGAAGCGCTTTCGCGTGTTGCTGTTGGGTGCACTTCCTTCTACCTGTCTCTTTTTCGTCCTGCGTGCGCCCGCGCCTCGCGCTTTGGCTGCTGCATGCGGCATTTCCTCCTGCGTCATTTTCTTCCCTTCCATTCGCAGGGAGACGACGAAATGAAGCGGATGATTGCCAAATCGTGGGTAAGGAACACTTGTGCTGTGTGTCTTTTTCTTCTCTTTAAACGAAGCAATTGGACGTTTCTGTTGTCTTTCCCAACATGTGTTTTCTACCCACAAGCAACCGTCCTGTACTCTGTACGTCTGCGATTGGTAGTAGTCCTACGTCTCTTTCAACGAAGCAGCTAAACTCTCCTCTTTTCTCTCCCAACGTCCATATTCTACCCACAAACGGCAGACTCCGTACGTCTGCGAGTGCTAGTAGACCTAGGGTGTACGTGTCCCTCGTATGCTTAGTGCTTCTGTTTGCAGGCGTCTTACAAAAATGTCTTTGTGTACACATGTATACATACGGTCCTACGTATCAAGGCACACGTGTACACCTGTGCAGGCAGGTAGGCAGCTGCCAGGCCGTGACGTAGGTTGTTAGCGCTTTGCATGCGTAGATTTGTATATACGCATAGTCTTTCTTGCGAGTAGGACGGTATCACCGGTACGCAGAGCGCAAACGTAGATTTACGGACACACATTCGTACGTGTGTGTGTGGGTGGGTGTGCGTACATCCATATGTGTGTACTTATACCATCTGCAACATACACGTACGAGCGAGTGTGTCTCTGTAAAGTTGGAGACAGAAGTATGCGTTGATTTTTCGTTGGTGCGAGTTCGTGTTGATCTGTGACGCAAGACGCGTTCTGCCATCAGTAACGAAGTGTCTTGATAAATATCAGTGCAGCTCGGTTTTGCGTGATCCGCCTGCAGACGCTCCTGTTAATGCGTTGTTGCCGCTGCTGCTGTTGTTGTGCCACTGCATGTGCTCCTGCTAGTGTCACTGCGCTGTTGATGCTTCCACGCCGCGACTGGGGGCCCAGAACGGCTGCGCTGCGGTTCTGCTGCTGCTGCCATCCGGCCCTGCTGCTCGTGCCGCTTTCTGGCTCTCTCTGTCTCTCGCTGCTGCTGCTGTTCCTGCGTGTGTCTGCTGGCTGCTTCGCTGCTGGAACTGCTTTTGTCTTCTTGTTATGTGTACACGCCTTCCGTGCTAGTCGGTTGCTGCCGCTTCTGCAGTCAGAGTCACCTTCGTTTGCATGCGCTGTGATCGGAGCCTGCGTGCCACTGCACGTCCGCCTGCTGCTGGTTCTTCTGATGCGGACTGCCTGCTGCAGACCCAGTCGCAGGAGGAAAAGTTGGGCCGAGAGAGGTCGCCCTTTGCAGATATCAATTTTTGAGAGAATTCCAAGTTCCGGACAATGTAGTTCATGTAGGAGAGAGCCCTCTTCTCGTAAAAGACGAAGCTCCTTTTTCGCGTCTCCCCTAGCTCTGCAGACAACCTCCCTAGGAATTCTTTTTTTGTGACATTTCAAAGACTCTTCACTTCACTTGACTGGAACCTTAAGGTTGGTGAAGGACTTTTTCAGAAAATGAGATTTCTCAAGTCACCTCTGCGTGAAGAGTATAGATTCGAATGTAGGTATCGTGCTAGCACAGCTACTTGTGGGTGGATATTTTCGCATGTATGTATATGCGGATAGGTGTGTGAGTGTTCCCTCAGCTTCGACGAGAAGTCTTTCTTATGCAGTGCCATTTTGAAGAAGTGGTGCGTGTACGGCACCTTTCTGCCTTCGCACAAGAGAAATATCTTTTGTCCCTGTCTTGTGCTCGACCACAACTTTGGTACCTCTCCAGTTTAGCAGAGTGGTGCTGCTCGTTGATTTGCCGGTGGGGGAAGGACGATACTTGCACCTGGAGGTTGAAGAAGGTTGTAGCTACTGCGACATGTGTGCTGCTACACTTGGAGCCGCAGGCTTACAGCGCTAATGCCTACCACTTCCACCTTCAGGAACGCGGTGCACACACTCACACCAGGTTCTCAGACACATCGCGTATCTTTTGAAGGGCAGTGATCTGGCCCTCGATTTTCAGCAGCAGCAAATACGTATGTATATTCGTGTACATATATATATATATATCTGCAAGTCGACAGACGCCTTGCATGTGTCGACTTCTCCTGCTGCGTACGGGTGGTCGTGCATCACAGGGAAACAGCACATACAAGGATCTGGATTACTGCAAGTATAGGAGACGCCTGAAGGATGTGCGCGTATTTGTGCCTG
The DNA here is from genome assembly GCA_000727475.1 of Sarcocystis neurona. Taxonomy (NCBI): domain Eukaryota; phylum Apicomplexa; class Conoidasida; order Eucoccidiorida; family Sarcocystidae; genus Sarcocystis; species Sarcocystis neurona. The sequence continues at coordinate 50,546 of KL647293.1, forward strand.
TTTGCGCACACATAAAGTAAATGTATACGTGTGCTTGCGTAAATTTCCAGAAGGTAAACGCATGCGTCCTATACCTGTGGACACAGTTCTCTAGCTGTGTTGCCCACACGTGTACACGTCGGGGTGCAGAGAGATTTATCCTTGTTGTTGTTGATGTAGAACCAGTTCAACGTTGCCGCTTCCTCAGTCTCCTGGTTGGCGAGCGGCGGAGGATAACAGGACAGCTGCGATGGAAAAACGGTCCCGGGCGGCACTGGTGGATTCCTGCATCCCCGTATTCTCGTGTGTATGCACGCACGCACGGCTACACATCTAGATACCCACATTTACACATGAGTGTATACTTTTGTGTATATGTGGAGCTACACGTGTACCAGTGTATATATGCACAGGTACACATCTAAATACCGACACATATACACACAAATGTGTACTCATTCGGGTAGGTGGAGTCACACGTAGACCAATATATAGGTGCACGTTTCTACGTACAGCTGTTCGTCAGTGACCCAGTTTATGGACTGTCTGCGGTCGCTGTGCCAAATATGTGGAGGTGCATGTGTGGGCACAGCTGTAGACACGTGTAGGGACAGCAATACGTCGTGTTGGGGTCGTGGATTGTATGCGTCTGCTGATAAGTTAAAAGCTCCGCTGTGCGTGTATAGATGGTCTATTTAGTGTATGTAGCTGCACACGTGTAATTTGATGGGACCTTCGGCGTGAACAGTGCGCGTCTACGGACTGGCATTTTTGCACCTGGTTCTCTGGTGTGTTTAGCGATCAAGTAAAAACGGCCCGTAGGATGGGGGGCGGAGTGGCTTACATCCGTAGCTAATTCCCTCGCGCATTATTTGTAGAGAAAGATTCTCACACGTAGGGTGCTACGGTGAGTACATGAATACCTAGGAGTTCGAAAACGCATTTGCGCTGCCCTGCGCCGCCTGCGGGCTTCGTTTGATCCTGCTAGGCGAGCGGAATCGACTGAAGATTGTACGTCTGTGACATTACATATCAGGTCAGATATGTACACCCCCGCGTAGAGCGTGTTCTTCAGCGTGGACAGTGTGTAGGAGCGCGGATGCGCAGGCTCCAGAACAGCTCACTCCACGTGCAAGCAAGTAGACACACATATACAGCTGTGCAAAAATGACGCACACGTAATAACATCCATGGAGCTACCGGCGTAAAGATATGTATATAAATGTCTCTGTGGATCCTACTTACACACATACCTAGGATCCTATGTGTGCATATATATATATATATACATATGCATGTGAGAGTGGGTGGATCGTCGAAAAGCAAGGGGCGGTTGCAGAGCAGCGCTTCAAGCAGAAGCACCACACCGTTCGCCATCAGGCTCGCGTATCTTGCATGTGAACGAGGGGGGTAGGTCTGCCTGCACGTGCTTAACGTTGAGGAAGTGGAACAAATCTTACAGCCGGTGAACGAACAGCTTGTTTCCGCTCTGGATCACGGATAACGCGCGCCACTGTTCCGTGGGACTTGCTGCCGTAGGGCCGAAGCCCTCTTTTTCATCGCATTTCGCCTTGTAACACTTTTCTGTACACTGTCCTCTGCACGATGTTTTCCTCCCATCACTACGCAGCGCGCGCAGTCCTTTTGTTGAAATAACTGCCGCATTTTTGGTTAGCAAAGCACTTTTTTGCTAACGTTGTTCTGCAGATGCAACCAACCATACCACGCGTTCCTTCTGGTCTACCTGCGTACACCTACAGTATCGCATCCGAGGCACCCGTGTCTCCGATACGCGACAAAAACGAGGTCGACGAAAAATTTTCTGCTGTTCGCACACCGTACAGTTGCAGTTGCACTCCTCTGAAGGAGATGGTGTTCACGCGTTACAGAATGGGAATACACACGACCGAATACACAAGTGCGGACGATGTTACGCTGCTTTGCTTAAATATGTTTAAACGAGAGGTCATGTATATACGCAGGTGACTAGATGCCAGCGCGCGCACCGGGGGACTGTCATATATATATATATATATACATATATACATGTAATCGATATAAGCACTGCGTTAGAAGTCCGCAGAGTTGCACGAGCCGAGAACGTATTCAGTTCTCGCGTTTGTCAGCAGCACGTTTGGAGACGTGGATGGGGTCACAAGGAATTTGGTACTGCTAAGCGTGGTCAGGTGTGGTGCAGGTTGCGTTTATGCGAGCTCGTAAGTTGTGGCCCGCCTCTGCTTTCATCGATTTCTTTAACTGACGTCACAGTAGAGTGCTACGCCGCGTAGAGGGAAAAGGGGACAGCATAATACAGCGACCCCTCCCTCTTCTGAGTTCCTGAATTGTCGGGTATAACAGCATCCAAACTCAGAAGTACATACGGGTATTTATCTCCAGAAGTGTTAGAAAGGATACACTGTACAGATAAACATAGATCTAGAGAGGCAGAGATAGATGGTAAGTGATTGGATTTTACACAGAATCTGCATCCACGGAGTTTGGATCGATCGGCAAACAAGTAGCTGTACGGATACATTTTTAAGTAAAGTGTCACGTAGGCACGGGGATCTCTGTAGAGATACGTATCCGTGCCGTACCAGTTTTATATATTTTGAGATGGAGAGGTACAGAGACAGAAGGTGAGACGTTTACATGCCAGGCGGAATGCATATTTTACAGCGAAACCTTCCGCTTCATTCCACTTCCGCGCCCCTGTGTATGTCGCGCGGTGTCCAGGTCGGGACAGGAGGGCAGAACGGAACACTAGTGAAGGGTGGAACCCAGTGCCTCGACCCACTGTAGTAATAGACAGATCTGTTCTGAAGCCGCATAGCAACATACAGGCGTAGCTATATTCATATATATATATATACGTAAACCGTATAGCATGGATGCATATCTGTACACCGGTGCCGTGCCTGCTTGACACTATGCATCAAAAGCTACCGATATAGCTACATGCCTGCCGATCCATCCAAACTCTGTGACTGCAGATTCTGTCTAAAAGCCAATCGTCAATCTTCGCCTCTCTACATTTATGTTTGTATATGTCTATATATATATGTATATATTTATATCTGTATGTGTACAAGCAAACGTGTAAGCCTATGCGTAATAACGTGGAAGGCGATAAGTGTGAGTGACAGCGCGCGACCCGCGAATACGTGGGCTCCCTTTCGAAAATACGTGACAATGACATTTCTGTTCTCAAGTGGATGTCTTCGCACGCATGCTTGTGCACGTATATACATGTACACGTTGACTACGTGCTCGAAGTCACAGCAGGCATGCGCACACTTACACGTGTAACAACAGTGCTGCGACAGGTCTGTTATATACGTGTGTGAGACGCACCTGTCTGCCTCTGTCCGTTTTCTTCAGGAATTTGTACCGGCAATGAATTTACCGTCCTTTCAAAGAGACTACATAGTACAAATAAGACACATTAGTATGATGTTGTTGTACGTGCACACATATGCCTCCGTCCACAGATCCCTATGTGGCGTAAATGCACCCTGTTGTTTCTCTTTTAAAACTACACTGGCACCTACAATCCCGGGCGACTTTTAGAAGTAGGTCGTATACAGAAATGTTCAGATATTTCGGGGTGTTGCTAGTGTAAAATTCGAGCATTAGATAGAGGTGCCAAGAACAGAAATACAAGTGTGCCCCCGACGTCCTGTCTTCGCGTGAAAACCCTTTCCCAGTCAGGCAAAGCAACGGTTTTGCGCACATGACTGTTTAAAGTTCTCACTCACACGTCCGCCTGAGTTGTTAGTTCCACCTCGGCATCAACCGCAACTCCATACACATACGCAGTCGCGAGCGTCCTGCGACCTTTGCACGTGGCAAGCATTTTATTTGCCGGCGCGCGTGAGCACAAGATGTGGAACAAACATGGTAGCCGTTCTGGACCGAAATCTTTGCAAATAATATCTTCGGAGAGTTTACGAGGTGCAGCTGCTTGCTAAGATACCAACTTGGCAGCAGTAGATACATATTCCTCGCTTCCCATCTCCTGGACACCAAGGGATGAAGAGCGACAACGCATCTACAGTTGCACAGCTTAGAGTACTTGAGTTCTACTGTATTGACGGACCTCTGCACGACTTCGTCCAAGCTATACGCATCCATACGTGAGTAAAATTGTACGGCCACACGTGTGTACGTGTATATTTCTAGTTCTCCACATGAGTATATCAGTGTACACTTGAAAAGCAAAGAGCTACCGAAACGGTAGGTGCAGCAGAGGACGTGCCGTGTACATCCACGTGTACGAGCGCAAAACGTCCCATGCACGCACTAGCCTTCGGAGCGTGCTCGCACGCGTGAAGAGCTTCCATGTCAGAGTGAAGCGGTCCTGTTTACGCAAACCTGCTGTGCATCCTTCCGTATACGTAAATGCATACGCTGTTCTCTATTTTGTCACGTCACACTTACGCTACTTACAATCCCGTTGGTGAATAGTTATCTGCTAAATATCATTACGACTGAACATACCAGGTGATTGATGCTTCATAACTTACTTGAAGGTCGTGGTTCCCCTTCGTGGACGGACACATCTTTGTCATAGCCTGTTGTGGGTGCCCGCCTCCGCGGTCATCATTTTGAATACCCACGTGTAGTGCTCTTCACGTGCAGAATAGCACTATTCACCTGGCTGGTGAACTGTGGGGACAACATGCTTTCATCTGATTGTACGTAGGGTTATTGGCAATTTGAAGCAAGAACGCTCAGAAAAGGGCACCAAAGTCGATGGGTCAAACAAGGAGGGGAAGAGATACTCTGGTAATTAGTTGAACTAACGTGTGGCATACAAATTTTCCAGTTTTCCCCCGTACATAAGTAGGCTGCTAAGCAGTGTTGAATACTGGTTTGCCTGCTGAATACATCAGGAATATGAGCACACCTGGGGAGCGACGCGCCTACTACACCACACCCCCGCCTCCTCTACTCGAGCACAAACTCGCGTCAGCAGTATCATTTTTTCAGATACCATGTAATGCCAGTACTTCTGTTTAAACCGACAACAAAGAGCGAATACCGTGGACAGACTGTCCAGGTTACAAAAGGAGCCAGTTTTTGCGCGCATGCAGGAAGCCCCACGGGCGTATTTGTTTTTGTGTCGTAACAGTTACGAGACTTCGTATACCTTCCAGAAGAGGCCACGAACTTCGTTCTTGTGCCTTAAGTGTCTGTGTGTGTGTACGTAGGTGTTGTGTAAGGACGCGTTTGAGTATGAATTAATGCGTTGTACGTAGAAGTACAGGGAGGTGGGAAAGGGGATGCATGTGTGGTGTATAATGTGGCGCTACAAAGGCACGAATTCCACATTGATGTTTCCAGTACGGCGCCACAGCGCGAGCGGGTCTGTATTTGGTATTTGACTGAAGCGCTTCTCGCAAGCTAGAAGAGCTCGTAGTCCTGCACACAACTGCCAATAAAAGCAAGTAAATATACGTCCTACTTTTGCAGTCAGTCACAAAAAGTAAGGACGCAGCCATGACTCTAGACGCGGCCTTTGTAGAGCGCTGCCGTCAAGCGTTCCAAGTGCTCGACACTGGCAACCAAGGCGCGCTTAACAGACAAGAACTACGCTCATTACTGGAAAGTAAGGCGCAGACAGACACGACAACGACGCACGCATCCTTGTGTTCCACGCCTTCGCGTGTGTGGATATGGATATCGATATCCGCGCCCGACACCCCTTTAAGCAGTTGCTTGTGTAAATACGTGTACGCAGCGGATTTCGGCTATACACTTGGATGCACGTGTATACCTTTTCTGGCGTGGTAGCAAAAGCGTACGCTTGTGTCCGCCCATACAGGGTCTGCTGTATGCGAACTTCATATCTTCCATGGTGTACTCACCGATGTACACGGAAAGGGATACAGATACGCACCTAAAACACCGCGTCCCTTTCTGGTCCATGGCCTACAAATTCACAGGATCCGAGGCATGGTTGCGCTTACCTACCAACGTATTTACCTTTGTACCTGAATTTGTCCATCGACTTAACTTATACACTTGTATGCCTGCGTGTTCCCCGCGACTGTGTACAAATGACACTGCCGATATGTGCGTAGCACAGGCACATAATCAGCCAGCTGCACACGCACGAGGGACGACACACTATATGGTGAACCCCCCTGCATCTCTGCGCATTCAGTACCTCTGCAGCAATAAATCTGCAGCGAACTACTGCGCTTTCATAATCCCGTACGTGGCTAAAGTGACAGCGGTACTGCTTTCAGCGGCAGTACACAGTACCAAGCGTTACAGATTCCACATGCAACATTGTCGGCATACAAAAATGGTACTTATGGTGTGTATTCGTACGAAGAGAAACACTACCCCGTACATCGGGGTCCCTGTGTGCAGGTACCACATGGCTGTTACCAGCTGCAGCCGTGGACTGGAACAGTCCACAACACAGCCACGCCCACGGCGTATTCTAGTGGCACGTGCAATGTGTAAACGCACACACACCACTGGGCAGCTGGTCTAAGCCTTCAAAGTGAGTTTTGGCATCCGGCGACACTCCTCGCCAATGTATTTGCGACGATTTTTCAGCATATCGAGTTCGGCTTCTCGACCGAATAATTCCTTATGGACTCATGCGTCTTTCTTCTTGGGCTTTTCTGAGGGGTAGCCCTTTGGTAGAAGTTGCGTCCTATACCCAGACCTCGCACCTCTTCTGCGTACAACTGTGGCTGTGTCCTTCGCGCTAAGCCCCACATTTCTTTTGTACAAATGTAAGTAGAACTGTACACGAAACCGCAGTCTCCGGTGGTACTTTTCTGAGGTTGTTATTGATCGACTACGGTCCTAAGGAGCAGTACTAAATGAACTGTTTTTCCACCGTCAACCGTGCCCCTCACGTCACATGTCAGCGAGCACTCTGGGCGAACTCTGAACGTAGGAAGTTACTGAACTACGCTAACAACAGTTTTAACGCTTGTCGTCGCTAAGTATCCATCTCTACAGCATTCCTACACACGCACGCGTGTAAATATATATAGGTGATGTATGCGTTTGTGTACCTAGTTATATGTAAATCGTTGAGAGATGCGTCTGTGTAAATATTCAAATCATTACGTGGGTGGGTCTACCCTTTGTGGCGGCAGCGATGCTGAACGTTCCACCGTGATGGCAGTGTTCGTTTTCCCAAAGGAACTTGAAAAGCAACGGCAATTTGTGTCATTGAATCTAGATGCACCACCAACGTCGCGCATATTGATCTGAAGACACCCCGGCGTGTAGTACTTGAATTCTTTCAAAAAGGGATCTCGGTCGAACTTTCAGTGTCCTTCTGTTATGTGCTGCAATCAGAGATTCTTGGGAGGCCTCCCAGTGACGACATTTTCTTCCGATTAATGGCGGAAATCGAAGAGGACTGCGCGGGACAGATAGGTCAGGAGAATTTTACAAGTGAACCACTGCCAGCGCTGATGTAGCACAGTCAGTCTCACAACCACATGCCCCGTACGCGTATGTGATGACTTTCAATAACGTAGGTCTATACCCCTAGGGGAACACGGAGTTTCATTCTCTGTTATCTTACAAGGACTAGCAGTACTGCAGTGAATATTGCTACATTCACTCAGTGCGTCAACTGCCTCTCCGAGAAGCGGTATCTCGAGGGTCACGTCGGTGAAAAGCGTGACTAGTACGCAATGCCTTGCCAAGCGGCCATGCACTCCCCACTGCACTTCAACAGCCTCACCCTCGGGTCTCGTACGTCTTGTCGCCTACCGATGTGTACTCATCACCGTACCCTCACAGTACAACTCCTACACTGTGTACTATGTACCTGCTCACCACAAATTCACACGCAGGAAACAACGCCAGCTTCCATATACGTTGTGCCACAACTCAGCATACATAGGTGGAAATGCGATAGACCGTCTCTTTTCTATTGACCTGTGCAGACATGCAAGCTCGATTAGTGTACAACGTAAGTGGCGGTACGTGCGTAACCATGCGGCACAGTTGGGGGCATTTCGGCGAAGCTAAACTTACGCTGTTCCCTACGACTCATACACGCATCTCTCTAAATATGTATGCGAAGCGTAAGTAATTGCAGCAACCTGTATATGAATTTATATTTGTGTATACATCTATAGGTATACGTGATCGCTGTACCTGTACCACTTGGAAGAACACACGCGCAGATTCTGTGTGCATGAAGTTGAACACTCTGGGTGAGGCTGGATCACAGGAGGTTCTCAGCCTAATGAGCTGAGATGAAGCTGAATGAATGAAGCTTGGTGACTTCTTCTTGTCCTCGAACGCTCATTTGCTTTTTCCATCCTGATTTTTTACAATCCAAGGCGCAACATCCTTTTCGCTAGTGGCTGACTTCTTACTCATTGTTTCCCTGCCACCTCAACGCGTGCGTGAAAGGCTGCTCAAAGGTGAAGCACTTTTACACATATATATATATGTGTATATGTGTACACCTACACATACGCAGGTGTATTTGTATATGACGGATGACCAAAAATTGAGAAACTTTGCCCCTACTTGACGGCTTCGTTATGGCTGCACTGCAGAGGGTCAGGAATGGGTGGTATGAAGCGCTAGCGTATTGTCATTTTCATGGAAAGTAACTTAGCTGTCAGGTGCAGCGTTCGCTGCGCTGACGACATTTCGGTTATCTTCGCTCTGAGTATATTCATGCTGTCTACAGAGTTCAGTCAGTTTATAAGGGCGTTCGAGAAGCAGCACAACGGGTACAGCCAGGCCGACAGCGAGCAGGACATAGGTGAGATATTTATAAGTTTGCTAGAGGTTACCTGTAGCTTGCGTGGAGAAATGCTGAGGATCAGGGTGGGGTGCCCCAAGTTTCTTTGCGAATCCCACGTGCGTGACAATCATGTGAAAAGCTGTGCTATGCGAGATGTGCAGGGAAGCGAAGACGCACTGATTCACTCCGCTGACCCACACGAATACGAATACGCAGATCTTCGCCAGTATGCACAGCTTTTGATGATTCGTCTTACAAAGACATTACCACCATAATAACTTCTCCACTCACAAATGTATTATGCTCAACGCTGGACGTCTTACGTCGTTTGTCTACGTGGTCAGCAGTGGACGGATCTTCTGAAGCGTGTACAGCTCATGCTAACTTTAGTCACGAAGACACAGCAACGCAGCCACCGTGAGGACCTCACGCCTCACGATTGCTTCACCTTAAACCTATGCCGTGCGCTTACGTTGTTGCTGGCGCAGTCGATGCCTGGGTTGCTTTGGGAGGGGCGCGAGACAAAGGTGGAAACCTGGACACAAGTAAGATGACAGCTGCTACATGGGTGGACTGATTCCGGGTTTTGCGTAGGGACGCACGTGCAGTAGCGTGTAAATGCGGCCTGTACTTGAAGCAGATGCCCGGGGACACCTTGTGTGTATAAAGGCTTCGACACAAGTGAAACTCTAACTTCCATATAGCTGTTTCCCTGGCGCACTCACATTATTCTTGCATGCGAATACGTGCAGTGAGAGGTGCGAGAAGCTACAGAGTACCGTGTGTCACACGTTCGGATATTAAACACGCCGGCACGATGTTTGCCTCGCAATATACGTGAGCCCTCTCGTCCCCCTACGTCGAAGTGTGGATTTGATCATGTGACGCACCGTATGTTGACTGTATGTCGAAGCTGTGCATCACTGTTGTGACACTCCCTCTGCCGACGAAAAGTCGCGGATTTATTTGAGGTACGGAGATACCCGTGCTCGCTACTCACCCTAAAAGGTGACCATACTAGTCTTTCCACCAATGTCTCTTCTTAAACTACGTTTGTAAGCTGTGACAGAATATGAATGCCCCGGCTACTCACGTAGAGGGACAGTACAAATGGACCTAGTAGGATGGGGCAACAAGCTATGTAGACTTCCCACATTCGACGGATCGAAAGTTCTTCAACAGTGTCTTGATAGACCGTCGCCCTTTCCTGCTGTTCCTTTTCAGATAAGCTGATCAAAACCGTCAGTGAAGATTTCCAAATGACAATCGATATCAAGGTAACACAAGCCATACTTCAGCGCTCAAAAACTAAAAATATCACAACTAAGTCTTCGGCAGTCCTTCTGTGGTATATTCAGCTTCATACAGCTACACCTCCGGAACACCTCTGCAGCTACTATTTAATACAGGCTTCACAGCCTTATTTGCTGGGTGCGGCAGCGTTGATCGACAGTTCTCTACTCTATTTAGAACAGGCACACACAACACTAGCACGCAGCCGGTAAAAACGCTATATCTGGCGGTGTGCCGAATCGACTACGTCGATTGCACCAGGTACGCGTTCACGTGTCCAACCTTTCCTTGCAGCGCCTGTTGGAGCAGCTGGACACGAACAGAGACGGGCGCATCGACTACAAGGTACGGAAGTAGGGTACAGTCAAAGCGTCGCACATGAAATGGGTCAAGAGGGACGGCTTTGAGTCTGCTCATATTTCCGCTATCTGCTGGTGCTTCACCAAAGTAGTGCAGTGGAAACGTAGCAGTATACTTAAAGTAGACCAAGCGCTCCTAGGCAGCGTATGCACCAAGACGAATGTACGTAATCGTGCAGCTGTTCGCTTGTCAGAGGACGTAACCAAGCTACTGGCTGGCACACATGCTATTTTTTAACCCGCCATAAAGAACGTGACTACCAGCTTCTAAATAGAGTAGAGAACTATCAATCAACACTGCCGTCATATTTCCCTGAATAGCCTCCAGCTGCGCTGAATTCAACCTAGGCAATTTGAGCGAATCGAGAAGGAATCGCGGTAGGCTGCTGCTGCATGGATGTGGAACGTGGACGATGTTCCAAGACAACCTGACCGCGATGCGGAGAACCTTGCGAATGCTGTTTATGCAGGAGTTCGCAGAACTTTTTATTTGAAGCCGGTCATCCAATAACTTCCGAAAAACCGCGATCTTTCACTTGACAACTCGGAGCAATAATGTGTGTACGAACGTGCAACCACAGGCAGTCTATTGCAGTGGTCCTTGAAAATGATCAGCTTCGGTCTGCTTGCCAGGAGTCGGCTTCTCTCACACGTGCACAGGAACAGTGGTTCTACCGCTGCAGAGATTCATTGCATCCTAGTGCGTCTCACAGGCCCTTCAGCACCCTCAGCATACGGAAAGTGTATGACGTTACGGGTAAAGCAGCACTGTAGTAGCCCTCGAGGACAACAAGGGAGATTCACTCACGGAGTCGACCCCCTCTCGCCTGAGGTGGGACCGACGCTCACGATGTGTACTGCACTTTGGTGAGGCGTTCAGCCTCGGATAACTCTATTTTGACGCACAACGTTATTGACTCTAGCCAGATACGCTGACAGAGTGGAAGGAGGGATTTTGGAAGTCTGTTCTCTGCTTAGAGTTGCCAGCCGGTCGTCGGGCACCTTTGATGTTGCTGTTATTCAACCATCAACCGTATAATGTAGTACGAACTTGCATGTAGACTAAGTGCAGCAAATTTCGTGTGGACGTCACAAATAAACTTTGATCTGAAGAAATGCGTTGAGTTGTCTGCGAGCCTTTGCTAGTACGGAGCATTCTGCGACGACTTCTGCGGCTGAGTTGCTGTGAACGCACCAAGAAAGGCAAAATTACAAATGAACCACAAATCTGCAACCAATCTGAGTGGTCGCCTGGCGAGAACACACTGCTTATGGGAAGGTCGAATAGGACGGCAAACTGTATCGTTCAGTTTGGTAAAGTGGGCACCTGAACAGTGACCAGTTTGATTACATCAGAAGCACAGCACCTCAGTGCCACAAGGCACTTGCGCATTTGCGTATCACGCAGAAATACACTAGTTGGGCGAGCAGCAGCAGGCACAGTAGCAAGACAGCGCACTTTTCATCGTTTTAAATGGGGTCATCATCTGAACATCTCTGGTGGAAAGCCACCAAAAAGTACAGGAAGTCTTTGAAAGTGGACCCACCTGCCATCATCAGCCAAGCTCATATATCAGAGTGCTAGCGCAGAAAGAATGCCACAACCGTACTGCCTGGCCACCCCGCCAATACGGAAATAAGCCGCATGCAACATGAAGACACGCCCACCGTGTGCTGCTCCTTCTCACCGTCTATTCTCTGGTGCAATGAATACTGGTGCAACACTCGCAGGTGTGCCTGTGAAAAAGAAGGCGTGAGCATCGGCTTATCTCAAAGTAGATACCAAACTGCGTACCCAGGCACGCCTTCAGCAGCAGCTGTTGCAAAGAACGCTGGCGAAGACACCTTCCGCACTCACTGCGGCGCATGCGTGCTTGTGGGTGCCACAATACCCGCGACCCACCATTCGCCACTCCCAAATGTTTGCATGTCGTTCATTTCCTCTCCGTTTACCCTCAGCTGCCTATACAGTGACGTGTCGTTCTGCAAATTGACTACTATATACGATCTTCTGTGTACGTCTGCGTGGCTCTGCGGTGTACTGCTTCGAGAACAGTTCGTCCGGTTAGATAAATCTGAGTTGAGAACCAAAGTCAGCGGTATCGACCGTGTTCCACTAACAACCGTGTACTACTGTTGCAAATATTCAAGTCGGCTAACGGAGAGAAAGTGCTCGCACTGCATCACACGCGTATGAGTGCGTTCGTGAAGCAACTTCGTTCTGATAATTTGAATCGCATGTCCGAATTTGTTCCCTTTTCCGGCTGTCCAAAGTGCATGTGGTCGTTTTCAAAACAAAACACCCAGACATCAACGTGTTTGCATTTCACATAGGTACCAAGGGTTTATACGTTCCTTTCCGCGTAATACTGTGTACACATGTGTCTACGTACGCACAGGATTTGATGTAAATAAATCCCTTTCTAATATGACACTGGATACCTCCGCAGCAAACCAGGATCACATCTGTCTACGTGTATCAGTTATGTACACAGGGGTAATAGTAGATGTCGCTTGCCCTCTGATACGATAGAGTCTGCTGACGCAGCGAACCCGCCATGTAGGACTCGCGAACCCGCCGAGTGCTGCCACCGGTGATACGAGAAACAGGATTTCTTCCTGGTGCAGCTCTTCAAGATATTTCTCTCTCTCTCTCTATATATATATATGACGCCAGTTCAACGTGGATAAATTCGGTGTGCTCTTTCTAAGACAGGAGAAGAAGAAATCAGTGACCAACGTAGGAAAGATGCACACACGAAACAGATTCCGTGTCTGATGCAGTATCAGATACGCACACTTGCACACACGTACATACACATATATACATATATATGCACTTCAATCTTCTAAATATATGTGGATTAGTCCCGGTGTAAGATCAGATTTTTTTCACGGGCCAACCACTTTTATGTGAAGTCGTCTGAAGCCTAGTTGTCCGGCGTGCTCGAGCCCCGTGTCAGCTTCGGCGACGACCCGCTATCCTTCTTCCAGCAGCCCTTTATGGGAGTGTTGAACACGCATTCCACACCGCAGTTGCTTGTGGCTCATTTTTTATCTTTTTGCGTCGCGCGTTTGCACACTGCGCCCTCTTCCGGTTTCTTGACGCGTGGAATTTTTATTGCCTTTTCAGGACTTTGTCCGAGTTGACTTTCTTTGCCTCGTCCGCCGCCACGCTGGGCCCTTCCTGATCTCTTCTTCCCTCTCCCCTGGTTGCACACAACGCAGCTACATTTCGTCTGGTTTTTCCTGCATGTGGCGTCGTGTACACGTCCGCTCCGTCCACAAGTTGCACCGGCGACCTATCTCCATCTTCCCCTTCTGCTACGTGTCTGCGTCGCTGCAAGGATGCAGCCAGCAGCGGCCTTCTGCAGAAGACGGTGAGTTTGTACCCCGCGGCTGACGCGAAGGAATGCTGCAGCAGCAACAACCTCTAGGCTTTCTTTCCACACGATTAAGCTGTTGAGATACACACAAAAGAGAGGCGTAAGAGGTTCAATCTCCGAAAAAGAGGTAGGCAAGCGGGTGCAAAGATTTACAGGTGATAACGCCTGCAGACCACACATATAAGTGTACACATAGCGCGCGGTAAATCCATGCGCTTAACCCTACTGAGCGCGAAGAAGGAGCCAGTTCATCCTGGAAATAAACAAAAAGTACGCAGAAACGTTGAAGAGAGATGTCGACGGGTTATTCCAGTACGAATCCGTTCGTGACGTTTTGTCGACGGAGTTGAGAGGTCCCTCCGCTCAGAGAGCTCGTTCCCCCTGTGTCTCCGCAGATAAGACGGAGAAGAGAATTTATCTGACGCAGTATATCGATGTGTGTCTGCATATCTACATACAGCCGAAGAAGTGTGTTCATACGTGTGTGTATATGCATCAGCAGAAGAGGGGGAAGATGTAGGCAGCGCGGAGAGGCGTTCAGAAGCAGTGTGTTAAACTTCTTGTGCAGCGTGAGCTTTACTTTCCTGCTCGCCGGGTGATGATGCGCGGTAGAGATGTGCCCATGCGCCCACGTTTCTTTCCGCCGAGAGCAGGGTGGTGTCGGTGGCGACGCGCCATGAAAGCACCCGCCACTGTTGGTCGACGCAGCGTCTTGAGCAGCAGCGCCATACAGTGGATAAGGCGCACGCGAGCGGCGCAGAAGCAGCCAGATTCTTGTTACATTAAGAGAGCTGCTGCTGCTGCTGAAGCAGCGTGCGGCCTCGACGGGTGGTGCTGCTGCAGTGTTCCGCCCTGTGTAACACGTGGACTCTGCATGTCGATAAATCGGCGCGGCGGTTCCTTAGACGCGTTGCTGCTGACAGGGCTGCCGCCTGCAGAAATTTCCAAAGCACTAGCAGGAGAGCAGCACCATCAGGAGAGCAGCATCAGCAGGAGTGCAACACCAGCAGCAGATGGATGGGTCCTTGTGTTGTCTCGGCGCTGCTGCGCTGGCCTGGTTTTGGCAGCAGTGGCGGCAGAGGCAGCAGGAGCACTAACCGCACGTCGGGGGGGGTGAACGTACGACGTGCGGCCGTGGGGCAGCCCGTAGGGCAGCCGCCCACAACGGTTTTCTTGCTTGCCTCCACGTGTGGGACGCGCAGCCACGCTGAGCCGGCACCGGATGGTGAGCTGCCGTTGCATCTTGGCTTCTTTTTGGTGGGATGTTGCTGTGCGCAGGGTCTGCTACTACGGCGGCAGCTTCGATCCCCCTACATACGGCCACATGATTGCCGCGGCCGCGGTTGCTGCGTGTGGCGCTGCCGATGAAGTGTGGATAAGCCCCTGCGGTGGAGAAGCTGCTTCGACGGCCGCCACTCCTGCAGACTCTCCGCGTCCTCTGTCAACGGCGGGTTGTCCGACTACTGCCGACGCCGCTGCGGCCGCTGCTGGAGCGGCGCCTGCTGCTGCTGCAGCAGCGCTGAATGGAGACGTCAGCACCAGCTGCAGCACCCTCGCAGACGAAGGAGAAACGCATGCGGACGCGCTCACAAATCCACTCTTTCGGCCGGACAAAAAAGTCAAATCTTCTCCCCAGGCACGACTGGCCATGACGCAACTTGCTGTCAGTCACTTCTTCGGCCCTGCAGACACAAGGCGCGTTCCTATTAAGGTACGGCGTCTGCTTCGGCTGCAGTCTCTACATCTGTGTAGTGGCACGTGCATATACATACATGTACACGAAAACATAGACGTAGAAACATGTGCATTGATACATGCGCACACATATGCATACATACGTATACATACATATATACATACATACATACATGTACGTAGATGCATACATACTCACATACACGTACATACATACATTCCTATACATGCGCATGTATGTCTCACTTATACATACATACGTGTACGTCTATACGTATACATACATATGCGTACAGCCGCACGTATACGTCCATATATGCATCCATACATACACGTCCGTACATACACGTACATCCGTATACCGTATACCCACGTACGTATACACACATATATATACATACCTATGATGTGAACATCCATATGTATCCATGCGTACACATATACATCCATACGTACACGGACGTACGTACACACACACACACGTATACATATCCACACACACACACACATCCGTGCACACGTGCATACATTTTAGGCGGACGAATGCTCGACACATACGTGCGGAAGTCTTATATGTCTCCATACATCCATATATGGTGTACGTGTAAGTGTGCGACTTTTTTATATACATAGGGGTGTGCTTTCTTGAGCCATTTCTGCATCTGTTCACATGTTGGCACACGTACCTACGTACATCTGTAAGTGTAGACCTCTGTGTCCACAGATGTGGAGAGTCTCTGCCCAGTGGAATTTGAACATTCGTCTGTTTCTGCTGGCATAGCGTCTACCCAGCAGCAGGGCGGGTGTCTCTGTGTGTGTACGCCAAGAAAGAGAGACGCGAAAGGTGAGTGAGAAACTCGCAAGAGGGAGACTGCTCGTGCATATATATATATGTGTATACACATATGTCTATACGTATTGATTCTTGGGCGTATGCACGTCTATACGCAGTGTCTTTATACGTCACGTAAGCAGAAATCCACACGTATTCCTAGACGGTAGACAGAGACTACCTTTACGTATATATATCTATCTATATTCATTCCTAAGCGTACACACGTGCATACGCGGTATTTTCAGTAGGGAGATACCTTGACGGGAGACACAGACTCCCTTCAAGTATATATGTCTGGACTGACTCTCAAGCGTGTGTACGTCTATACGCAGTCTTTTTATATCCCACCTACGTAGGTATATACGTAGACCTGCAGTGGTATGTGTATGCATGCGTGTGTGTGTGTGTGTACGTACACTGCGATCCACCATACGTCTATGTGTGGATTCGCAGAGAGCAAGAGAGGTAGGGCTACATCTGTGGATACGCCTGGATTTCTATATTTGGGCGTATCTACCCCAGCCGTACACACTCCCGTGGAACGGAGAGAAGTGGACGACGCACGCAGACGGGTCCACATGCAGCGTGTGCGCCGGTCCTTCCGCGCAAGTGCTGCCTTTCTTTGAGGAGTGAATGCGAGGCCTGTGTGCGTTTTTTACGAAGGACAGACAGACATAGTATCACGCAGGGCGCGGAAGGCAAGCAGCACGAGACGCGGGGAACTAGCCAATGCAGACACACACACACACACATACAAACGTACAGAGAGAAAAAGGAGACACGGGTGCAACAACACTACGACAGCAGAAAACAGACGTAGTTCTTCTGCGCGGCAAATTCGTAACTGCGTGGCTCGTCCAAACACTTCCAAACGAAACTTATAATATATGTAAGTATTTACATGTCTGTATATGTGTAGGTGTTCAGATGTGTATGTGTGTACATGCAGATGTGTGTATGTGTGCTGCTACGTCTGTGTACCCGGACATGGGCATATACAGAGAGGGCTACACGTAGGGATCTCTGTTCGCGACTCGTCAGCTATTTCTCACTTGTCCTTTTCTTACGCTTGCTGTCTCTGGTTGAACGAACGGGCGTCTGCCGTACCACACCTGCTGTTTCGTTTGTCGCGCTCGTGTTTCACTTTCTTCTCGGACGTGTGGCTGCTGCTCGCGCGCGACAGGTGCTCGGCAGGGAGGCGACGACTCGGGGCTACACGCCGACGTTGAAGCTGCTGCAGCAGCTGGCAGCAGAGGAGGAAGAGCAGCAGCAGCGGCGACAACCGCACTCCCAGCCAGATTCACAAACCGAATTTCTTATTCTCGTCGGAGAGGACGTGGTCCCTGACCTGCCGCACTGGTAAAACGAGACCTTTTTGCTGTTCGTCTTGCCTGCCAGCACAACATAGATACAGGCGCACAGGGGGACACACACACACACACACAGTGTCTATATATTTGTGTGTACATGTGTGCATCGCTATGTCTGTTCACGTACAGTCGCAGAGAGAGGAGGGCGCGCACCTGTTCTCCCACGCCGACACCAGGACCATACATGCATGCCACAGATATGTGTATGTTGTGTTGCACGTTGCTACTTTTACGTTTCTCTCTGTTTACTTGGGCATCGCGTCCTCCGCGCGCACTATCCGGATTGACGATCTCCCGTGTCGATCTGCGAAGTATAATACACCAGGCCGTGCTGCGCCTACCTTGTGTCTGTGCTGCTTCCTCTTTGTGAAGTCTTTTTTTCCCAGAAACGATGAAAAACTGCTGCTTACGTATGCAGACGAACTGTAGATGTAGACGTCTGCCCACACCTATGTGTGTGCACGTATATATGTCTATCTGCATATGTACCAAGACAATGATAGCAACTGCGTATGTGTACGCATACTCGTTGCCCAGTTTCCTGCTGGAAAACTCGTGACGGTACCCTTCGTGACTGTCGGTCAATCCTAGGCCGCACAGCTGTACACAGGGAAGATGCCAAACCTCTACAAAGCACATATATACATATATATGAGGAAAAATGCCCAATCTCTACAAAGGACCTACATATATACATATGTATATGTATATATATATATATATCTATGAGGGAAGGTGTCGCACTTTTGAAAAGCACCTACACATATGTATGACGGAACATGTACCACTTCTAGAAAGCATCTGTAGGTCTGTATATATATATATGTACTTATAGGAGCAAAAATGTCGAACCTCTACAAATGGACCACCATAGATATATATGTATATATATAGAGAGAGAGAGGGGAAGAGTGGCATACTGAAGGCTTGAGTGTCTAGCACATTTTTAGAGGAAGTCGGGCGAGCGAACAACGCATGAAACTCGGCCAACACACAAACAGATAACCACGTGTGTGATCGTATACAAGGAACACGTCTGTTACGTCGTTTTCGTAGCGAAGGGTGATATTGTACGCATCATCACAGGCTGCAGAGAATACCAACGTGCACGTATACGTTTCTTTTGTCAGAGAGAGAG
This sequence comes from Sarcocystis neurona, assembly GCA_000727475.1. NCBI lineage: Eukaryota > Apicomplexa > Conoidasida > Eucoccidiorida > Sarcocystidae > Sarcocystis > Sarcocystis neurona. The sequence continues at coordinate 69,350 of KL647293.1, forward strand.
AGGGTATGGGGAATTTACTATTCAAGACAAGTCAGCTGAAGACTGGAAGGACGAGGAGGATGCTACAGAGAGACAGTACATTTACGCAGATAAACACAGACATATATATATGTATGTGTGTGGTAGAATTTCCAGTTCTCTCTCCTTGTCGGCATCATCGCAGTTTATCCGTCACCTCATGTTGTTGAATTTGATATGTTACCTGCTGTACGTGGGGTCGCATGTAACAGCCGTACGAAGGAAATAAACTTCTTAATGACAGGGGATCGTGGGGCTCGTGGGGCTCTGTTATATATTTCTCTACGATTTTCTGTGTATTCTGCGGTCAGCCTAGGTAGACTGACACCTACGTCGGTGAATCTAACTGCAGTCCACTACCTACGTACATATGTATATATATGAAGAGGTGTGGAGTTCTGCGCGCGCACACAGCATGGTGTATTTTTCCATCTCCGTCTTTCGAGGACAGAGGTCCGTCTATCTTTTTCTCCATTCTTTGTTCTTCTCTATTTTATTCAGGCATGGAGGGGAAAAGTTGATGAAGAATTATTCTTTTCTTATTCTTCCGCGCAGCTCCCCGCAGCACCACCTGCCGCAGCTGCTGCCGCACGCGCTCTCCTGCAATTCGCGCTCAAACGACTCCTCACAGAAGCCCGGTAAAGTTCGCTCTTGGGTGCTGCTGCAGTGCGTCTGTACAGGCCTTCCTTACTGCTAACTTCAGAGCCACACGCTCTCCTCCATGCAGGCTTGCGCACCTTTTGATGTTTGGGCTGCCTGCGACTTCGGCTGCTGCTGCTGCTTCGGCTGCCGCTGCTGCTGCCTTTTCTGCTGCTGCTGCTGCTGCCTCCTCTGCTGCTGCTTCCTCTGCTGCACTTTTGGCTGCCGCCGCCTGGGCTGCTGCTGCTGCTTCGGCTAGCTGCTGCCTCTGCGGCTATATTGTTTCTGCTGCCCTGGCGTCGGCGACTCTTGCTTATGCCGTTGCTACTGCTACAGCGGTTGTTGCTGCTCTGGTTGCTGCTCTGGCTGTTGCAGCTGCTCCGTCTGTTGCTGCTCTAAGTTGTGCTGACTTCACAGTAGATGCTTCGGCTGCCGCTTTGTCGGCTGCTTGCTCGCTCTCCTGCTTCTGGCCTCCACTGTCCCCGCGCTTGTGCTGCTGCTCCCACTTTTGCTGCTGCTGCTGCCCGCACTGCTGCCGCTGCTGCTTCGGTTGCTGCTGCTTTGGCCGTTGCAACATCTGCTGTGCGTCTCAGCAAAGACATATATGTATGTACATAGAGATAGTTCTGCTTGTGTATGCAAGCGTCTTTGTGAATTGATCTACGTGCGCGTGTGCGTACGAGCAGGCACTCGTGAGTCTCTGGCCGAGCCTGTATAAATACGTGTATATAGGTCTTGGTCGGGTATGGGCATCCGTCCGCATGTGCGTGTGTAGAGGTGCATGCGCGCAGGTACGTGTCTGTGTATGTTATCTGGAGAGGTCGACGTACTTGTATGAATATTCGTGCCTGGATATATGCATATATATATATATATATGCAAGCATACTTGGACGCATGTGTACAGGCGTGGGTTCGTAACTTTCCGGGGGTTTGCACAAGAGTACTAAGAGTTTATCTCTGTCACGCGCTGTATGAAGTGATGGGAACATGTGTGTATATGTGTGTGGATGGCGTATTTCTCTCCTCTATATGAGAAGCTTTGATAATGTATGTCCACCTAGGCATTTATGGCTTGTAGGGGCTCCTCTACGTAGAAACGATACACCAGTCAAAGCAGGTCCTTGACGTTTGTTCGCCTGCATAGGTGTAACATTGTATATACGCATCTGCAGGGGCGGCGACGTTGCAATGGGAGGACGTAAAGCCTCCGGCTCTTGTTACGACTCTATACACACATGTATGTCTCCATGCACACGTGCTTACTTCAGTACATAAATATGTAAATACATGCCTCCATGCGTGTGTACTATATATATATATGCATGCCTCCGTGCTTATGTGCTTACTTCATATATATATATATACCTCTGTGCATATGTGCTTACTTCATATATATATATATATGTGCGTCTGTGCATATGTGCTTTCTTCATGTATACATATTTCTATCTGCCTCCACGCACGTGTGCTCCCTCCATATATACATACAAGTATGCCTCTATGAGTATGTGCTTTGATCATGTATCTGTATCTATACATACGTGCCGCCACGCGTGTGTGCTTACTGCATATATATATATATATATGTATGCCTCCATGCGTACGCGCTTTATGAAGGCACGTGTGTGGTGGGGGGGGGGGTCCATATGTACGTGGCGGTGTGCACGGACGTCGGGTGCGTGTAAATGATGCACGCGTTTCTAGAGAGAGCGCGTCTGCACGCGTGAGGGTACACACGTGCGTGACTGCTGCCATTGCTGCAGGTGACGCAGCGTCTGGGCCGGCACCTACAGCCTCGTCGTCCGCAGCAGCCGCTGGAGCAGCACCGGGATCCCCTCCAGCAGCAGCGATACCCACGGAGACAGCAGCAGCAGTTTTGCGCGCCTCCGCAGCAGCGGGAGAACTGAAGGAACGGGTGGCCGCGGTTTTGCAGCGGGTGCGGCGATACGCGTACGTGGAGCAGCTCTGCCTTGAGCGGGGAGTGCCGTACTTCCACTGGCCCTGCTCTTCGACGTTTGCCCGGCGGGTGCTGCTGCACGTTCGTTCTGATCCTGTTGCGGTAAGTCGACTTCCTCTGCGCAGCAGGAGCGCAGGTGGTTCACCCATATGGCGTGTTACTTCTCCGTACCTGCGCATCACCTTCTGTAGGTAGTGGATCGGTGATAGGTGCATGCCTACTGCACTCCACGAACTGCTGCGTGTCTTCTCTTGCCTTCCTGACCTGCCTGCTGAAGCAAGTGGCAGAGACTGAGAGCGAGAGATTGATGTAGGCGCTCTGCAAAGTGGGTCACTGTCGCACTGCAGAGGCTGTCGACGCGCGTGTAGGAGGTGACTGGACGGTTGCCCCGCCGCAACAGCGAGGAACTAACTGCACACGTGCAAGCACGCGTAGAAAGCCGTTCTCTGATTTCTCCCCACGAATGAGTGCTACTCCACGACGACGTGTCTTCTCGAGAGGAGTATGTACATATAAGAGTGGATACACCTGTTCACATGTATATACATATATATATTCCTTCCGGTTCTATCTTTGGAGTCAAGAGAAAGGTCGAATTTTGCACGTGCTGATATTCTTTGCGTGGACACTTGTTTTGCGACTGGGAAGCCAATTTACTGTGGGTACAACATGCGTGTGTGTGTGTATGCGCATTTCCAAACATATATATATATATATATATTCACGTAAATATACGTTCGTACTGCATATATATACATATATATATGTGAAATTTATATGTATGCAATTCCACACATACGCGTTTACATGTATATTGCTGTATGCACGCGCATGTAAATATATATATATATATATATGTGGCTGTTCGTGCGCCTTTGTTCTCTGTAGATATACACATGTTTATACATTTGTGTGTTTTTAATAGTATATTACCGATACATACGTACGTGCATGTGTGCGTCTCCATACACATATATGTGTGTGCATGTACAATTGCACAGGAGTTACACTTTTGTTATGTTGTACGCGTTAGTGAGTTTCCTCATCACCGTTTTCATCGCAGGTTTTCTTTCTGTCCGCTCCGCAGGCACGAGAAGCCGTTAGTTTGGTGTCACCGCCTGTCTTGGCGTATATCGAGGAGCACGGCTTGTATAGAGAGTAGTGCGCTCGGTGTGACACAGGCCGCGCAGCTGCTTCCAGTCACCGCAACTGTTGCTGCTTCCTTCACCGTAACTCTCGAGGAAGGAAGATCTCGGTTCTCCCGGAGAAATGTTTTTGATGTTGAGCCTGTAAAGCGCTCTCGTGAAAGTCGAGGCGTCCGATGCCTGGCTGTTGCGTCTTTGTTCCTCTGTCTTCTTGTAAAAGTGGGAGTCAGCGATAAACGCATCGACACAGATGCTCGAAGACGGCAACCCGCGGAGAAATGTAAAACACACCGAGAAGGAGACACAATCGCGGCAGACCGAAGCAGCGTGCACGTGCGTCCGTAGACGTTCATAAATATGCAGACGAAAGGACACCACACACGTCTGCAGGAAACGTCTACGTGTGTGTATATACATATATGTGTACATGTATGTACACGTATGCATATACACGTACATGTAAACGATTGCGCAGACTCAAGGACTTTGGATACAAGCGTTAGGCTGCTTGGTCGAAATATTTTTAGCGAGAGACATGGCACACACCGTTCAGGAAAAAGAATTACGAGGGCAAAGGAAAGTACGGGAGGAGAAAGAGTGACAACCTGAGGCAAACAAGTCACGCGGTTGATCAAAGATTGTTTCGGTTCGTGCTGCAGCGTCTGTACCGGGCGCGACCAAGTCAGCACCGTACAACAGTACGAGCAAATGCGTTGCATTACGAATCTGCAGCATAAAAGTCTGTATGTTCCACGGCAAAAAGTATTTCTTTCCCGAGGGATTCAAAATGCAAGTTTAGAATAATAGCAGGTGAAGCAGCTGTCCGCGCCCGTTAATGTATAAGTTGGAAGGCGCGTGACACATATATGTATTGGCGGGTAACGAGGCGGTTTCTTCCCCGCTCTGAAATTCCCTTTTTCTCTGAACGCCTCCCATTTGCTCTCAGCTACAAGTTATGCTGCAACTGCCAACGCTGTTTTATGGGGCGGTACTGCTGTTACTGCTATGACTCCTACGACACCACTGTCGCTGGCCTATCGCACAGATATAAAACAGCCGTCGCAGCTCGTGTCACGGAGATAAGAGCGACCTGCTGCACGAAAACGTGCGAGCCGTGGCCTGCGAAACTTTCCGTCTCCCTCCGAATCGACAGTGGAGAGGACACTTGCGAAGCGAGTGCATGGAGCGTGAAGCACTTCGAACGTATAACAAACGGAAGAACTCAGACACATCGGAAAGCAACAACAGGCGGACGCAGCACATGGATTTCCCAGTTAAAAGGGAGCAGGTAGCATGGCGGCCATAAGCAGCAGACGGAGATACCCGCAACACAGGTAGAGGCGGCTCAAAAAAGCATTAGAGAGCAGTAGCAGACAAATGCAGAAAACGGAAACACTTCACAGCGGTGGCGCGCAGGGACAGTCACAATCAGCAAGAGCAGATTGTAGCAACCACAAGAAGTCCGAAAAAGGAGCAACAAGCACACACAGCAGACCCTCACGGCCGCAGGATTCAAAAACACACGACAGAAGCAGCTGGCGACACGCAGTAGATTCGGCTCGAGGGAGCGGCAGCCGGGACAAGCAGATGTACGGAGCAGCGGCAGGACGTTTCGACGCAGAAACAAACGTCGGGAAGCTCACTTTCATCCCCCCTTTTATGTTTACCACTCACACGTTCGAGCGAAGAGATATCCGCAAGCGAGCTGGATTTCTCCTCATGAAGAGCAACTGCATCTTGGAGGAAAGGAAATGACAGCTGAGTGTAAAGCATTCTCGTGCTGGCGGTGGAGAGCATGATTTCATGTGCACACGCGTTACCCCTGCGTACACAGACCTACCTGAGCAGGTGCCCTCGTACTCTGTACTAGGAAATGTACATATGTACACACGTGCATGCGTGTCCACGTATGTTTACGTATAGGAGCACGTGTAAGGATTGTCCGGGTTGCTCTGTGCATATCCACCAGAGGCGTTGAGGCAAGTTACCTGCTGCACGCATCGATAGTACGTTTGAAGGTGTCTATCTTATCTTTTGAAAAGGCAAAATTCCGTAGCCTGATCGGCGCACGGCATTCGTCACTGAGAACTTGGTGCAGCACGAACGTTGTAGCAACAATTACGGGGATACATGCGCGAATAACTGAAACCGATGTACAAATACATATATGTAGTGGGTACACGAAGAGAAGGAAAATCACTGAACGCCTGGGCAGACCTCGCGTAGTCTTCGGCTTCTTGTGTTGAATCTGGGGCCGCATCACATGCGCCACTACACCTGTGCAACGCTTTTCTCTCATCATGGGCAAGAAATGCCTGGCGGCACATTCGACCGAGTACGCTGTAGGCCTGAGTGTGACGCTTATGCATCCTCGTGCGCTCCACTTTTTTGCCTCATGCGTTTACACTGCGTTGCAACGCCTCTCTGCTCACCGGAAAATGTGTGTGGTCATTGTCAATTTGTACTAACTACGACATGTGCTCAACTAAGTCTTTGTAGATGCAGAAAATTGCGCTCCCTCTTTGTCCCCAAGTAACTACAACTCACGCTGCTGTATAGCTATGCATATCGAATGACAAGGAACGGTTTCCACGGCACATACGTTGACGAGTACCATTTTGGGAGCATTTACTTGAATGTAAATGGCCGAGGAGTCTTTACTTCTACATCAAAACGAGCAAGACTAAATATCCGGATTTGTTAAAGGTGTCATACATTCTGCGCGGAAGCCGCGAGCTGGGCTGCGGACGTCCGCTGAAAGCACTCGATGGTACACGCTTCAACAGTACCGGGAAAGAAGCAGGCAGGTTTCGCGCCCGGCGAACAATGTAGCGACGCAGCAAAAGCTGTCTCAGCTCAGAAGCCCACATTAACACCTAACGAATACCACCAGACTCGCTATCTCGCTCTCCCTCTGCTCTTCGTGCATGCCATTTGCGGGCGGGTTATTCAACATAGAGGACCTGCTGTAGAAGCGCCCGCATATATATATATATATATATATATGTACAGTGTATCCGTACTACGTACAGTGCGCATATATATGTAGACATGCACACGTGAGAATAACTGCATATAGAGACACTGTGGTGATCAAACAATCCATATCAACATGTAGACACATACACACAAACACTTATGTGTGTCCGTATAAAGATGTATGTGTAGGGGTAATGAGGACAATTTACGAACGTGTATCTATATAAGATAGTCGGACATAATACAGGTACATTACAGTGCGTCATAGGTTGTGGGGGTGGTCAATCATTATTTACTGCCGGATCAGGTTTCATCACTTATGTGGGAGAAACATAAATATGGGAGCCTGTTTTCCAGTGGACAGGTCAGAGTGTTACATATCGACGTTCACTGCGACCCATCGTCGCCGGGACCGGACACACCTCAACACTAACTACGAATGTTGAAAACTTCTTTACACGAGCCCAGCGTGAGTGGACGGGTATCACACAGACATACATATGTATGTATATATATATATATATATCTTTACAGACACACCCACACCGGCACCCACCCTTCTGCTGCCGTCATCTCGCTGTTGTGCTGCTTCGCGGTGTGCTGTGCTGGTGAGCCTTCTGCGGTACTGTGAGTCAGTTGGCTAACACAAAATTACAGCGTGTGCTGCTGCTGTGCAGCTGCGTCTCCTGTGGTGTCTATCTGCTGCTGCTCGTGCTGTGCAACTGCCGCTGCAGTTTTAAATGTCCGGGGTGCTACTGTGCGGCTCCTGCTACACGTGTCACACGGTCTCTCTTGTGAGACGACCGGGAGACTGAAGTGACGCTGGCAGTGGCGGTGGTGCACGCCCAATAATGTGCTGCGGCCGCTGCTGCTGTAATGCTGCAGCATCAAGTGCCACTAGCAGGAAGTGAGCAGCATTACCTTTGGACGTGATATGGCATACACGGTCCGCTGTACGTCTAAGTACGCAGTCAGACGAGGAGGACGCTGGTCCTACGTAGGCACCTGCCTACTTCCGGAACTACAGATGCGCAACGGGAACAGCCGGGAGGGAAGCAAGAATGCCAACAGACCTGTACACTCGCCCGGCGGACGCAGTGCCAACACCAGCAGAAGCGATGATTCACAAGCGCAAAGCAGCAGCAGAGCCAGGAACTCGAGGAGTCAAAGGAGGACGCGCAACGTAGGCAGCAGCCTCCAGCAGCAGGAGTAGCCCAGCTATTCACCCAAAGGTTGCTCCACTAGCAGTTGCTGCAGTATGGACTGGCAGTTGCCACAGTCTGCACTAGTTGCTGGTGCAGTGGAAGACAGCAGTTGTTCCAATGGAGACTAGCGGTATTGCCACAGTGTGGACTAGCAGTTGTTGCAAGAGCAGTTGTTGCAGTAGCAGCTGTGGCAGGAGCAGTTGCCGCAGTAGCGTTTTTCCCATGGTAGTAGTAGAGTTAGCAGGTTGCGCTCTTTCCGTCCCCTGACCAGTTTACATCATCCTTTGTCCTTGTTGTGCTGCCTGTACTACTGCCGCCACAGGCGTTGCTACCACAACTGTGGCTGCTGCTGCTGCTGCTGCCGCTCCGTGCTGCCGCTGTACGTGCGGTGTGCTGCTGTGCTGCTCTGCTGCTGCTGCTGCTGTTGCCGCGTCACTGGGTCTGAAGCAGCGGCGGTTGTGATGTTGCGAACAGTAGCGGCTGCCATTGCCACAGCCGCTGCTGCTTTGGCGGTTGCTGGTGTTGCTCCTGTTGCCGGTGCTGGCTGCGTAGGTGGCGCTCCTCCGGCACATGCTCGCAAGAGGAACAGCTCCGCATCAATGAGAGCTGCAGCCGGTGGAGCGTGGATGCGGCTGCTGCTGCTGCCTGTAAAGAGGGAGGAGAGGGGGTTGCCGGTGGGGAAGCGAAGACGATGTAGTTTTTCCTTTGCATGTTGTTACGGGGCGTTGTTGCCTGTAGCTTTTCTTTACTTCCTTTCCTTCTGTGCACCTTCAACTGCCGATGCTTTCACCGGACTGCTGCTGCTCACTGGTGCTGCTCCTGCCACCGCGGTGCGTCGGGCCAGCTTCCCCTCCCGGGCCACGATAGTAGCACGAGAGTCAATTACCCGCAGCACGTCTTGCTGCCGCCACTGCGACTCCGGTGCGCGAAGGTGTTGCTGCAGTCGCTGAAGAGTTTTTCTCCTTTCTGTCCTGATTTGCTGCGAGTCTGCTGCTGCGACCGCACGATCACAGCAGCAGCAGCGACCACAGAAGCTTTCCAGACGACGCAGAAGCAGTCACAGCCGCAGCAGCAACAGTGGGGAGCGCAGCAACGCCAGCGCCGCGTCGTGTGCTGCTGATCGTCCTAATCCTTCGCCGCCATCCCTGTCTGAGTGCGGACAAGGGCAAAGCGACAGAATCACTTGCAGGAACGGCAACGCGAGCAGGAGCGGCAAGTCGGAGACCAGTACCAGCACCGGCCGCACCAGCCGGAGCGGGCAAAATAGTAAAACCGCAGCTGTGTAAGGAACAGCGACGAGACCGTGACAGCAGCCTGAGAACTCGCCGCAGAGACCGAAGGGAAGCAAGCCGAGGGAAACGACAACGACGAGGAAGAAGAAGACGCAGACGGTTACGAGCTGCAGCAGCGGCAGCAGCGTCTCCTCGTGTGCAGGAGCGCGGACGCAGCAATGTGTAGGCGTAGTGTAGGAGCAGCCCAGACAAGGCAGCGAAAGTAGCGAGGAAGTGTTGGCGAGAACTGCTCTGTTTTTCGCCCACATTCTCCGGTGCTCCCTCGTCGCCCCGCCCTTCCCAACTGCCGCGGACGCTGCAGTGCCGTCCCAGCAGCAGCAGCAGCGGGCTTAACGGCACGGAACAGCAAGCAGCTGTGCAACAGCGGGAGCAACAGCAAGATTCACCGGATATTCGGTGTCAGCAGCTCGGGCAGCAGCACGGAGCCCGAAACCCGCAGTAACAGCAGCAACGCAGGAGAAGTACGTCTCCTTTCTATTACAGCAGCAGCCGCGAAAGACACAGCAGCAGTGCTGCCTCCCGCGTTTTTCAGCCGTGCTCTCAATCTTCTTCAGGTCGGCCACCACCTTCCAGCAGCGACTTCCTCGCGGCGCGCGCCTCTTCGTGCTCTTCTTCTGCGTGCGTAGTAGGAGAAGTCTCGCGCTGCTGCCGTGTCCACGCACATAGATAGACACTCTGTCGCTGCAATAGGTGAGAAACACTCCACAAATTTCCGCGTGTGCAGATGTGTGTGTGCGCGGAGGAGTACCTGATGAAGAAACTCTGTGCGGTGCCCGTGTCAACAGGCGAATATACACACAAGCTGCCTAAGACGGTAAACCGCTTCTGTGTATAAGAAGCTGTCCCCTACACGCACATGTATGCGCGTGTCTCTCCGTATGTGTGTGTATCGTAGTTACGATACGTCCGTTTGTGTTGCAGGCAGAGAAGGAGGACATCTGCACGTCTATCCATGCATACACATATGTGTATATGTACATGCGGATTCCTCTATACGTAAGACAGGGTGCAGCAGCAAGAGCAATACTACAGAAGTTCCCGACCCCGGTGGCGTGTGGGGTCTGTGTGTCTCTTGGCTCCAAGACGACTCCTCCTACCATCCCTACTACTTTTGACGTCTCATATACGACTTTCTCTTACACAGCAACACACACACGCGGCCTTGCCGAGGCACACACACAAATACCTGCGCACGTATGCTGGCGCAGACACGCAGAAATCTGTGCGTCGCCGCAGCCGTGTGTGTCCTGCACTCTCCGTCTCTTTCTGCTTCTGCACGTCGATACACACGAGCACGTGTGGTGGCCACGTGTCGAGTTCTTCGAGGCACATGTATGGATATACATTTGTATATGTCTGTAGGATGTGTGGTGGCCACTTCTAGTTCTCCTTCTACATATATATATATATATATATATGTATGTCTGGGTGGCGCTGGAGAGAGCAGGTGTAGCCACCCACACGTCCATATGTTGTGAAGGGTTTGTGTGGGTAGAGGGGAGTATAAAGTCGTGTGCCGTGGACGCGCGTCTTTGTGTGTAGAGAAGCGTAGATAGATATATCGAGAAACGGGGGGACGTAGGCTGGCGCCGGGTGTCTGTACACCCGAATTAGTTGAGGAGTCTTGAATATCTGCGTGTGTACGCACGTGCACGCCTGTTCTCGTCCAGCTCCACACCCCCACACACGCACACACGTGCAGCTGCAGCATATGTCCATATATACATATGCAGGGCAGAAGAGTAGCACAGCAGCTTCTCCGTGGGGGGGGAGACGGCCCGGAAAAGCGGGCGTGGGGACACGAGGATTGTGTGGAAGAAGCTCGGGACTTTTATTTACTCGGGAGCTTCCTCCCCCTCGTGGGGCCGTCGGGAACGCGGGCAGGATGCGTTGTTCGGTTGTATAGCTGCTGTGCTGTCGCGTATGTAAGTAAACAGCTTGGCGTGTGGGGGGGAGATATGTGTTTCTCTGCGTGTGGACGTCTGCATAGGCTGATGTCTCTGTGCCTGTGTATGGCCATATATGCGTGTCTCGCCCCACAAATATTTACACAACTGTGAAGGGGTGTATGTAGAGGGACACGTGACTGCGCCAGGAATCTCCGCCTCCCGTCTTCACTGCAGCAACATGTGGAGATACACACGCGCCCGTGCACCGTCGCGTCTGTGTGTACGTCGTTTTTTGAAGCACCACGACCGCCGGTCAGCGTTGGGAGTCTTCCTTCCCGTACGTCTAGACAGCACCACATACATACCTACTAGCCGACGTTTTCTTGCTTTGCAAGGCGCCGCGCTACTTCTATCTATATAGACATAAGTTCGGGTATGCATACATACGCATATACACAGACAAAGGGAGAATCTACGAAGAGAGAATGTTGTTGGTGGGCCTGTAGCGGGTCGCATGCGTAGTGGCGCGCGCCTTGCAGGGATGACTTCTTCTGCAGCGTTTACGAGGAACGGGTCCGTCCCGGGCCTTGCGGCACTGCCTATTCGTTGCGAAAGTCCGTCTTCAGTGTTTCTTGAGCAGAGACTTCCTAGCGGCCGCCCCTGCTTCGCATGCGTGTATGGGTCTGCTCTACGAACATGAACGTATACACAGCTGTACTGGTGGGAAGGCACAGGTGTGTAGGGTCTGCGAGTGATGTTTCTTCTTCTTGGTCGCTCAACAGGTCTGCATACCACTCCACTGTCTGTATATTTTCTTTGCGAACCTGTCTTTCTCCGTGTGTGTATATATGTGTATATACGTATACATATACATATATATATATGTCTACACGTACACATACATATACATATGCGTGTGTGTAGATATTTGACAAAGTGGTGCGGTATACGTTGTTGATTCTTCGGGTGAGACGTGGGTATTCACTCGAGTGCACTTGAGAGTTGTTTTTTTGCTGTCGTGCGGCATTCTCCTCTCTATCCGTTTGCACCCGTCGGCATACCCACGAACTACGTACGCGTGTACATATCTCTGTGTTCCTCGACAGCGATATGTACATGTTCGTGTAGATGTGTTTGTGTTTGTATATATATAGATATGTGCGAGCATGCTACCCCTTGGGTGAAGCCGTACGAGCCGCGTACAGGGATGCATTTCCTTGCATGCGCGTGTGTGTTTGCATGCGTCATTTGTTGTCGTGATGCGTTTTTTCTTGCATGCGTTAAAGGTTTTGCTGCTGCGCGTATACTGTCCGATACGACCGGCACTGTGTCCTTGCTGCGCCGTGGTGCTGCCTCTCTTCCTGCGAGGACTTCTTCTTGTGACTGCTGAGCACCTCTGCGTATGTCTCTTCATCTCTGCTGAACATCCTCCTGAATCGCTTCTTGAAAAGTGCGGGAAAGAGAATCTTCCGTCGTTCCCCGTTGATTTCGACTGAGAATTCTTCGTCATTTCGTTCTTCGCCTTGTTTCCGTCTGCGTTCCTCTTCTTCGTCGTTGATCTGCATCTCGTGCTGAGGCCACGTGATTCTCCAGGGGCCTTCCTTCTCGACGGAAATCGCTGGGCCGTCGCTCAGAAGTCCTGACGTCTTCCTCTCGCCTTGATCTGCTGCCTGCGTTTTCGTATTACTGCTGCCTCTTGTCTTCCTGTGTTGTTCCTGCTGCAACGGGGCACCCGTCTCTGCTGCTGCTGCTGCTCCGCAGCTGCGGTTCGGTCGCTGTTTTGCTGCGTCTTCGACCGCGGGCGCAGTTGGTTGCTGTTGCTGGTGTCCGTGTGCTCCTGTGGCTGCGGCTGTTGCTGTCAAAAGCTGGGCTGATGCTGCGGCAGCCATTGTTGCTGCCGCTGGTGTCCGTTCTGCTGCTGCTGTGGTCTGCTGGTGCCCGCTTTTTCGCCCCTCCTCCCGCCATGGAGAGGCTCCCTCCGTTCTGTCGCCTGCTGCCGCAGCAGCAGGTGACCTTCCTCGGCGCATTCGTAGGAGGAGAAGAAGCAGCCGCAGCAAGGCGTAGAGAAACATTTGCGGGAGCAGCTTTTTTCCGGTTCGATCTTTTTCTTCCTTTCGGTCGTTTGCCTTCCTACTGCTGCCCTGTTGTATGCACCACATCGCTGCTGCTCCTGCGTCTCCCACATGCTGCTGCTGTTCTTCTATTTGCATGTGGATCTCTCTGCGTAGTTCTCCTCCCTCCCTCCTCGCGCCCTCTGTGGAAGAACCAGCGCCAGCAGCAAGAGCAACACCCGCAGCAGCGCATCAGTGGCAACAGCACAAGCCGCAGTAGCAGCAGCAGCTCGAATTCCGCAGAGGGGTGTTCCCGTTTCTTCTGCTTCTGCAAGAACCTCAGCAACACCAGCAGCACCTCTCTCGCAGCCAACAGAGCGACGCCAGCGGCAGGCCGAGGGCAGGAACCGTCCGTCCCCTGTCTGAACAAGTGCAGAACCAAACCCGCGCGCGCAACAGGCCCGCAGATAACGCGACGGCTAGAAGCGGCAGCAGCAAAAGAACCGTGTAGTAACGGCTTTTCCGCATGCCTTTCCGCAAGCAACTGCGCAGCAAAATGGCGGAGTTCAAAAGTTTGAGTTCCGACAAGAAGTTGGACATGTCGCTGGACGATTTGATCGCTGCGCAGCAGCAGAAGGCCGGGGGCAGTAGAGGCGCGAAGGGCGCAGGGGCAGGGGGACAGCAGCAGCAGCGCGGCGGCTCGGCAGCAGCAGGCGGGGGTGCAGGAGCGGCTCCTGGAGGCGGGCCGCGCCAGCAGCAAGCGCTTGCAGCGGGAAGACGAACAGCCGCAGCACAGGCACGTCAGCACGGCGGTCCGTATGCGCGCGCCCCTCCCGGCTATCCTGCTGCTGCTGCACCTGGGAACATGTTCTACCGCGATGCTGTCGGTGAGGCATGGATCCGACAATATATAGTGAATACGCGGAAAAGGGAAAGACGCTGTGCTGCTCTATTGCTGCTGGAGGTGCAACCGCTGCGGTTCAAAAAGCCCTGCGGCCCCTGCTGGTCGAGACGCTGCCGTGCCGCGAACAAAGCTGTTGTGCTGCTGTTCGCACCGCTGCTGCTGGGACTCTGCTCGTAGAACTGGCAATGAAGTACTGCGAACAGCTGGTGCAGTGTGCTCGCCTGCGGCTGCTACTTCCCCTCTGCCGCTGCCGCTACTTCCGTTTGTTCTGCTGGTGCTGTGTCGTACCACCTGCTGCAGCTGTTTCTGCTAGCTGGTTGGACGCCTGCGGTGGGGGCGAGGCTGCTTCATCTCCTGATAATTGCTGCTGCGCCGCTGCCTGCTGCAGGCCATGTGGCCGCGGGCCTCCTCGCGTGGCTGCTGCGCTACTGCCTTCGTGCCTTTGCATGTGTACACGCGTCGGGAGGACATGCGTGTGCAGGGCTACGATGTGGAATTAGCTGCCTTGTACGGCAGACAGGCCTGCTGCTTGCGAGTTTCTTCTTCTGCACCTTCAGTCCGACGCTGCAACAGCTCGGCTGCGGTCGTCGAGCCAGAACTGTAGTAGAGAGAGCTGCAGGAGAAAGTTCTTCATCTGTAGTAATACGTGCGTGTCACTTGGAAGTGCAGGGACTTTTCACAGCGAAAGAAGGATAAAGAAGCGCTGGTGGGGGCTGCGATAGTAGACATATCTCGACGGCCCAAAAAATCCTGTGCCACCGCGGATGGGGTGCTGCTTCTGCCGTGCCGTGCTGCGGCTGCTGTGGCTGGTGACTCGATTCTGCTTCCGTCCCTGTTTCCACGTGTGCTGCTGCGGTTGTCTTGCCTGCGGGCCGGCGGCCCTGTGGCTCCTGCTGCATGCGTTGATGCCGTCCCGGTGCCTTTGCTGCACAGTTGCGAGGTTGGTATTGCCTGCTCGTGTGCTGCTCCTGCTGCGTGCGTTGCCGTCCTCGCTCGCATTGCAGTAGCACAGGCGTCTGTTGCTGTTCGCCAACATGCGCTTGCTTCCCGCTGTTGGTGCTGCTGCTGCTGCTCTCACGACTGCGCACACGCTGGACACTACCGCTGCTGGTCCCGCACTTCCTGGCTTCCCTCCGCCGTCGCTGGTGGAGCGGCTGCAACAAAAAGTCACCAAGCGGGAGCGCATCGCCTGCGGCTGCTCGTATTCCTCGCCCTGGTGCTGGAGTACATGCGGTGCCGCGCGTTTTCGCTGCTGCTGCTGCTGCGGCTGTTGCTGCGTGCAGGCCGAGACTACCTGCTGGAGGCGACGAACGCGGGCGGCGGAGGAGGTGGCGGACGCCACGGAGGACCCGCAGGAGGAGGTGCGGCCGACGCAGCCGCCGCAGGTCGTGGGGCTTTCGTCCCGTACGTCTACACCGTAAAAGCGAAGAATCTTCCCATCAACTTGTCTGAAGAGGAACTGGAGGACGCTCTTCGCAGGCATTTTGCCTGCTGCGGCCGCGTCGTGCGCATCGTCTTCCGCAGAGGCGTTCCTGGAGAAGCGTAAGTTTATATTACTTGGGTGTGCTAATATATCTATATATAGATATACGTAGGGAGGTGTCTACCTACGCGGGCACACATCGGTATGCGTGTGCGTCTAGACACGTGCGTGTGTGGGTCTATGGATGCAGATTTGTGTGCATCTATACATACGCGTCATTACTGGTAGATAGACGTTTACATGAAGACGTCTGAGTAATCATTTACTTCTGTGTGAGCCGGAGTGTTCGGAGGTCCCGTTCACGGATGTACGTACGCCCGAAAGAGACGCTTCAGCGACTTGCGAAGAAGAGGAAAAGAGGAGAACTCATCGTAGAATGGAAGCAGTGCTTCACGCGTAGCAGAGGAGAAAAACAAAAGGAACAGGCGCCCGGACTGTTGTTACCGTTGAAAGCGATAGAGGTCTGCTCCTCTGTTCCGGTGTACGTACACCCGAGATGCAACATGGCGCGCAGGTGGAGGACGAGATGGAGAGAGATGCAGCGAACGCAGAGGGACGGGGAAAGAGCAGTCGGACCAAGCGGCAGACAAGCAAGGCAGAACTCGTTGTTGGAATGTTCACCGTGTTAGACTGCATAAAGGTTGGCAGCGGAAGACCTGCATACGCGGCGTACGTACACCCGATTGAGAAGGTGTACACACTGAGACAAGACGATAGAGCCACTGCAGAGAAATCTGTAGACGCAATTTGCTGACTCTTCTTCGTAGTACCAGTGTTGTTGCAAGCTGAATTTACGTAGTTGAAGTAAACGATAGCGTCAGTCCCGTTTTCTTGTGTGATGAGAGTGTGTGCTCATCATACGCGGACTGTGTAACATATTCGAGTTGTGCGGCAGGAAGACTCGTAGGCGTGGCCACGGGGTGACGCGCTGCCCGTCGGTCGCCGTATTCTGGAGCGCCGTCGACTCTGATTCTTGGCACGCGCGCTGCGCAGGGCAGCCGGGGTGACATGTGGCACACGAGGTGGTGTACATACACCGGATTGCACCAGGATAGTAACCTGGCGCCCGCATTCAGATTGACGCACGACGCGCGTCTCCATCTATATAAGTATAGAGGTGTATTTTGTATGTGTGGGTAAGGCTGGTCGTCCTGCTGCACAGGCGACTCTGAGAGTGGCATTCAGCGCGTCGTTTCGTTCCTCGTCTGCGTATACGCTGTGTGGCACATCTTCTGCGTGTCGACGCGTATATACGCGAAGTAAAACGTCCACTTTGGTGTATGTAGGTGTGTACGTGTGTGGTGCGGAGCCTGTCACGAGTCAACTTGTCCTTTGTACCTCCGTCTCGTTTCTGTTTTTTTGAACACTTGTGAATGTTTGGCTTTTCCTGAGTGTAGAAAACGGTTCATTGCTCCCGCTAGTAATATTCGTGTAGGCCGGCTGCCTCGACTACCCGATCGTTGCCACTACTACTACTGCTATCACGACTACTACGTTGACTACTGCGGTGACTTGAGCTGGTCGTCTCAGTACCACCAACTTCACTGCTAGTACCACTCGTAGCACGACCCGTGGTATATTACTACTACTACTACTATTGCCACTACTACTACTACCACTAGTACTACTACGGCTGCCACTACCACTGCCACTACTGCTATTACTACCACTGCTACTACTACAAGTACTACTACGATTACCACCACTACTACCACCACTACTAGCGATAGCACTACCAGTGGCAGTAGGGGTGGAACTGATGGTATTGACACGAGTAGCGCAAGTCACAGCGGTAGTCTCGTAGTAGTAGTAATGGTGTTGATGTGTGTGTATGTAGAGGGCGGAGCCTGCCGCGAGTCAGTTTGTCTTTTGTCCATCA
Source organism: Sarcocystis neurona (assembly GCA_000727475.1). Taxonomy (NCBI): domain Eukaryota; phylum Apicomplexa; class Conoidasida; order Eucoccidiorida; family Sarcocystidae; genus Sarcocystis; species Sarcocystis neurona. The sequence goes on from KL647293.1 coordinate 86,793, forward strand.
TTGTCGTTTCTCTTTTACTGGCCGCGTGTAATTTTGGTTCTTTGCTGCAAAATGCAATGCGCACAGTTACGTGGGGTTTCAGGACGCTTCGTCGTGTGGGAAAGCCCTGGCAGAGCTGCAGGGGAGCAAGCTGCGAGGCAATTCCATCTCAATTGAAAAGGTATGAGCTGCACCGGAGCAGCAGCAACCGCTAGAGAGCAACAGCAGCAATAATAAAGAAAGAGTCGAATATCGACATCGCAGCAAGTCTGACAGCCTGTTGACAGCAGCAGGGGTCAGACTGCGGGCAGCAACTGCAGCAGGGCGGTGCACAGGAGGATTTCAGCGAGCAGCTGCAAGACACCGCGTTGAAACGAGGCACTCGTCTCAGCGCATCAGGAGAGTTTTTATCCACCTACTTATATGTACACATGCGTGTATATGTAGGTGGGCTGAATGTAGTAGACTTTCAATCGGCGTGCGTGTGTGTGAGTGGAAGGACTCGTTTATATGGGTGTGTCTTCGTATGAGTATACGTGTATGTGTATATTATATGAAGGTATATGTGTGTACTGATATAGGTGCATGTGCTGCAGGGGCGGCTGCAGCAGCGGACTTAGAAAAGAGCAATACCAACAGCACCAGAGAACATCAGCAGGGTGCGTTTAATCGAGGGCATGCACCGTAGCGCTTCCGGGCATATATGTGTATATGTGAAAATACATGTGTGACTTCTTGATGTTGGTGTGGGTTGCCGTGGCGCAGGGACTTCCTACGTTGCCCGGGGGTACAGGATATTATCCCCCGGGACCGCAACAACAGCAGCGTGGAGGACCGGGGGCGCTGCATGCGCCAGCAGGAGGCGGTGGGCCAGGCATGGGAGCGGCAATGTATGGGGCTCCTCCTGCGTACTTGTCTACGCGGCGAGGCGTACCAGGGGGAGGAGGACACCAGCTGGTCCCGGGGGGAGCCGGAAGACTCCCTGCAGCTGGTGCACCGCCGCCGGCGTCGTCGTCGTACTACGGTGGGCCTGGTGCTGCTGCTCCCCTGCCGTACGGAGGAGTGGGGGGAGCCGGTGTTGCTTGTCCTCCCTATGGCGGCTATCCAGCGGCAGCAGCAGGTGGCGGCAGCGGTCGAGCAGCGGGCGCTGCTGCTATGCCGCCGGCCGCCGCTGCTCCCCCGCCGTCCGCAGCAGCCGCATCAGCGGGGCAGCAGCCGCACTTAGTGACGCATCACCATCAGCAGCAGCACATGCCACCTCCACACCAGCAACAGCAGCAGGGCTACCCGCCTCCTGGACATGCCGGCAGGGTGTCTAGTCTGCTTGGCCACTACCCTTCTGTATACGGAGGAGGCCCAGCGCCGGCAGCAGGACCAGCAGCAGCAGCAGGAGCAGGCCCTGCAGCAGCCAGCCGAAACATAGCAGGACCACCAGGAGCAGCAGCCACAGCCCCAGACATGTACGCCGCTGCACCTGGCCACCACCACCCGTACACGAATGGGGATGCTGCAGACGTTTACGGCAGCAGCGCTGCTGTCCCGCCATCCCATGGCCCGCCTCCCGGTGCTGCTGGCGTCACCACGTATCCACCCAGCGCCCTCGTAGGGAAACAAGCCGCTGTCGCCGGAGGCCAAGCAGGAGCAACACGGGTAAGACTCTCCTCCTTATATGTGTGTTGTATATTCTGTAGGCACATACAAAGTTGTAGATAAAAGAACGAGGAAAAAGATGCTTAGGTGGGTGAACACACGCCGACTGGTGTATCAACATACATCGCAACTTGTGTATGTGTATGTGGCTGTATATGTGTGGATGTGGGTGAGTATCTGCCCTACGTGTGCTTCCCATAGACGTGTTTATTTTTTACAGTCAGGGATAGAGAAAGAAGAGGTCTTTCCTTCACGTGTGTACATGGCCCAACGTCGTCCTTCGAGTGGCTGTACGTTAGGCGCTGCTTCTGCCGTGTCCTGGGAGCTCAGGCGGGACAATCCCGTCATTATTAGTAACACTAGACTGCTGCTCTGTGTATTTGCTGCTGTAGAGGAAGACAACAGACACAGGAGGATCTCCCTTTTCTGTGTGTCTGCGTGCGTGTCGTCTCTTTTCTCCTACTGCTTCGCCACGTCGTCGGCTTCCTTCTTTTATTCGTCACTTTCCCTTCTCACTCTGCCCGTCGTCTGCGGAGGTGACTTGCCTGCGTCTGTTTCTCAGGCAGCAGCGACCGTTATCGTTTCGAACGTCCCGTGCGACTTGACGGCAGGAGAGCTGCAGGACGCGTTTGCGGTTGTGGGGACTGTGCTGCAGACCGAGCTGCTGCTCAACGCGGCAGGTTATCCCACCGGAAGAGTAGCGATCACGTACAGCAGCAGACAGGCTGCTGTTGAGGCGGTGCGTCGCTTCGACGGGGGGGACCTCAACACGCACACCATTCGTGTTTTCCTTGAGTAAAAAATGATGACGTTTCTCGTGGAGACAGCGCGAGATGTTCGCGCGGAGCTCCGTGCCGCAGAAGAGAAACAAGTAGAGAAAGACGTACCGCGCAGCTGCGTCACGCGCTGAGCGAGAGAACAGCAGCAGCTGCTGCTGGGGCAGGGCGAGCAGCAAAGGAGGAGGCAGAAGCAGCCGGGGGGACGCGGCTGCAGCAGAAGGCAGGGCAGAAGACGAGAAGCAGCAGCGGCAGCAGCAGCAGCAGGTACAAACCGAAAACGCGACACCGGCAGCAGGACTGTGATGCTTCTGCGCATGCAGCCACAGCAGCAGCATTCTTGTTCACTTCGCCTGCGAAGTTTGCGTAAGCGCTTCGCTGCCGCTCTTTGTGTAGCGCGCAGGGAAAGGCCGGAATCTTCTAGTCTGTCGCTGGGCGTGTTGCAGCTGCTGGATAAAGCTGGTCCACGTCCAAGTCCTGTAGGAGTGCGGGCAGCAGCAGACACAGACACTAACGGGCTCACGGGGCAGCAGCTGGCGTGTTGTGTGCTGCACTGGGGGCGCTGCGTTTCATAACGCAGCAGATCTCCGAGCCGTGGGACCGCATCGCGCTTGTCTGGGGGAGCGGAGGAGAGCGCTCAGAAGCAGCAGCAGGGAGCAAGTAGAAGCACCGGCAAAGGCAACGTCGCGGGAACAGAGGACGAGCAGCAACACCATCACAAGGAGAAGCGGAAGCGGCATCAAGTAGGCGACAGAAACGGCAGCAGCAAGGGCGGCTTCGGAGGGCAGTGGACGCGGCATCAGAGAAGCAGCGTCAGCACACCGGGAAGATAGCGACAGGAAGAAGAATTCTGCTGCGCGTGTGGTAGGTGAGGGAAGAGCTGCTTGTGCTGTCGGGATGCGTCGTACATAGCAGAGCCTGACAACAAGCGTCAACACGATGTTGACGGCGGCTGCTGGTGCTGCTGCAGGTGCTGCTGTACGTGCAAGACGTCTTGACAGCGTGGAGGCTGCTGTCTGAACCATACGTCTGGTTTTCTCTGGTTCGCTGTCGCCGTTTGGTACTAATTAACCGCGCTGCTGGTGTGGCCGCGGCGGTGGCTGCATTTGTTTGTAGCAGCGAAAGGGAACACGCAGGCAGGTGGCACTGCAGAGATGACAGCGAGGGATGCGCCAGCTGCTGCTGCTGGGGCTCCACAGGAGGAAAGGCGGAGGCAGTGACGCCGCCCCGGCTGCTGAAGAGACAGTAAGAGGACGCAGAGAGCAGCAGCAGGGGGAGCACAGCTGCTGTGCGGCTATACGACGGCAGCAGACGACAAAGCCGATGCTGCTGCCTGTTTGACGAGTCACCAACCTTTTGTTGTGGTGGGGCAACGCAGACGCGGAAGTGCTGAGGGTGCGCAGGTGGGACAACTGCAGAGATATGCTGCTGCTCTTGCAGCTGTTGCTTGTGTAGAGTTCTACGACTGGCAGATGGCTACCGTTGCTGCTTCACGGACGTGAACAACTCACGCCACTACTTTTTTCTCTGCCGGTGTTTTCCCAGCAGTGCTGGGGCCCCCGCTGTGACCGACTGCTCATGGTGTCCACCGCACGCCGCGTCTTCCGGTGTGACGGGCTACAGCAGGAAGGAGGATTGCCGCTGCTGCGACAGAGCTGCAGCAGACCAAAAGGAACGCCACCGCAGAATTTTAAATTTGTATGCCGTTGGACGGGCGAAGAACGGATGTCTCTTGACGAACGTTCACGCGGGGGATGTACGTATGTATACTGTGTATGTGTTTTATAGAGGTTATATGCGCATGGGGGAGAGAGAGATAGAGAGAGGGGGAGAGATGTGTGGAGGTCAAGATAGGTAAAGTAGACAGAACGAAAGATGGAAAAGAACAGTCGAGAGATGCGAATACGCAGTACGTGTGTGCGGAGAGAGCGGGAAGGAAAAGAGAAGAGAGAGCACTGCGTATCAGTTCCGCTGTACGTTGTACCGTCGGCGCATCTAGTTGCGACTCTATATTGAGAGAGAGACAGAGACAAAAAAAGGGATGACGTTACGCGTGGGCAAGTGTGCTTGTTTGTGGGTACGTGACGCGTGTGTCTACTTTTCACGAAGTTTGGAACGGAAGGAGTTGGGTGTGCCCGACGATTGCAAATGACGTAGGGGACTGCACAAATGGGACTGTACGCACCCACTTCTGACGTCCAAACATGCTTGCAACGCACGCGCGCCGTGCTGGGTTTTCCCATCAACTGTAAATAAAAAAGCCATTAGTTTGCCATCAGCTCTATAAAGAAACGTGCAGACACGCACAGGCGATGCAAGGGGACGCAATTGGTGAAAGACTCACTTCTACGTAGAGCTGTCTCCGTTTGCTGTCTTTCAAGGCCCCACGCACGCCGGCACCATGCCTGCACGGTGCACCAATATTATATGTAGATGCATGAATATATGTATTTGCAGGTATATAGATAATACACGTTTACAGATACTTGCTTGCGTATACACCCGTATGGACGAAGATCTACCTTCTGCATTCACACGCGAGATACGCACGACTTCTGCCGAGGGTCGCAGGTATGCATCCGTGCTACGGGAGCCATTAGAGAAGAAAAATAACCGCTGCACCTGCGTGTCACGCGCATCCTGTCAGTCTCCACACTTCAACGGCAGACGCGCATTTGCACACCGAAGACCACAGTGCGTACATGACTTGTATGGCGTTATATCGGCCTGCGGCATCAAGACTGCTCCGCTGCTGCCCACTGATGGTTGGTCTCGCTCACCTGCTGCTCGTTGAGAGCCGCGCGGCTGCCGTTTCCGCAGTGTGCGCCTCTCTGCTGCTCTGCTACCCGATTGAGAATTGTGGCCACTGGGCTTTCTCCGTAAATGCTACTATGCTGCGCGATGGCGCCGCAAACACGTGGTTGCTAAGTCGTTACCCCGCCTCGTTGTCGATTCTCTGGCAGGGCGGTTGGTACTGCGGTCTTGCTCGCCCATTGCCCGTCCACGTGCTGGGGGAGCTAGAGCGGCGTAGACACTGGCCACTTCACCGGCAACAGTCCGCGAGTGCACTGCCACAAACTGGAGCCAACGCAACAGCAGCAGCAGCAAAGCACAGCAGTGCCACGACCACAAGCTACAATGTATTACTATTAACAACAGCACCGCGTGGCGTGGGGGCAGCAGGCGCCGTGTCACCTAGTGAGCAACCCTTCAGGGCAACAGCGCATAAAACACGGTCGTCGCAGCAGCACTGCCCATCTCACCGCCCCGAATTGGGAGCAACAACAATTTTCAGTCGGGCACTGAAGTCACTACGTGTAACGTGGCTGGACCCGTCGAAGAAATATGTGATCTAGTTGTACCTTAGATACAGGGTGCGTAGATGCTGACGATATCCGTACAGGCGCTCTTCTCTCGTAGTATGAGGTAGTTCTGTCTAAAGGTAAAGGGCTCCAATGCTTTGTCTCCCACGCACCGCGCACCACGGACGAGACACTTCCTGCGGTAGCACGACTGCGACATCACCACAGCGGCAGCACTTTCGAAGGATGCAATTTCTAATGGGATCGGCCAGGCCGTGACGGCCGTGATGGTGCTAGCAACACCACTTGCACTGCTGCTCGCACCGATACTACAGGTGGTTCTGCTTCTACTGCTCGTCCTACTGCTGGTGTTGCTGGTGTGCTGCCACTGATCCCACTCCTCCTGGCGCTATAATAAAAGGCAATGTCCGCGACGATGAATCCTCGACACCATCCGTTCACAAATCCTGTAGATCTAGTGATTACACCTGGACTGTAGAAACGAGGAATAATCAATACGCGTATGCGTGTTCCTGAAGGTAGCTGAATGTTCTAATCTGCTTCAGTGCTTTGTAGTAGCCTTCCTCGATCAACGTGACACGACGTTCCTTAAGAGCAGAGTAGAGCGCAGTGTCCTGCAGAAACACATGACCACGCAGCGCTGCTTCGAAGGCGAGTAAAGATCATTGTTACAGAAGAGAACGTGTTTCGCTGATCTACGCAGACGCTCGCCTTGGGTGTTTGCACACAGGTGTCAACGAAACCCGCGACACGTGTAGTACGTGTCTCTGAGAGTGCGTGCGTGTTTGTGTGTGTGTGTGTGTGTATGTGTGCTTGTGTTTGTGTGTGTGTGTGTGTGTGTGTGTGTGTTTCGTATGTGCGCAATAGAGAGTGCGGTGCCCAACTCCAGCTGGAACTACACGAGCGCCCTTCCCCATATACGTCTTGTCACTATGTGTCTACCTATGTTCTTTCGCCTCCAAGACTGAAGCCAGCTGATGCGCTTCCCTCTCAAATTTGGGCGCCTATTTCTAGCAGCATCAGCAGCGACCAGGCGGCTGCGCACGCATATTGCAGCAGTGCTTGATGCACGCCAGCAGCACATAATCGTGACAGTGAGGAAAGACGAAAACTTAACAGCCTGGCCAGCAGCGCCGCTAGTCTCTTCTGCAAACACTGTCGGAACCCACGCAATTCACACGTCACCTGACAGACACACATTCCATTCGAGTGTATGTACACCGTCTGCCCACATTCTCTGCGGTTTGCTTGCACCCCACCGTTCGATTCAACCCCCAGATTACTCCAGTCGAAACATCATAAAAACGCGTCTCGCGAAATCCCCATCACCACCGTCACCTGAATCTAGGTTTGTGTCTTTCCTACATGTACCCACGCATACATATGAATGCGGCGTCGAGGCAGTATTCACTGCAGCAGGAACACGCGGCAGTTGCATCGTAGTGTACCGGCGACGCACGGTAGCAGCAAATTTCCCCCACCACTCGCTGGCAGGAGGTTCTGAAACACACCCGGCTACGCATGCACACTCGGCTGTGTTAGACTACGCGTAAGTCCGCTACATGTTGCTGCGGGGGGGGGGACCCGAATAGATACGAAAAAACGTGCAGGTACATATACAGGAATGCCTGTCTATATCTATGTGCATATACGTATTTCTGTACACACACATAAAGAAAGATATACATATCTTTCATCCACCAATACAGCTGTATGTGTACACAGATGCCTGTATTAAATCTGTCTACTTAATCGTATGCGCCTATATGCGAATAGTACGCGTTCGAGCAGCGTGTGCATGCCTACTGGACGCCATTATTAATTTGCGCACACACGTATGCGTGCGACCGTGCGTATCTCTTCGGCACACAGAGGCGCGCAGACAGAAACACGCGAGACCGCGCTACAAGCCAGTCTGATCCATACGTACATCTACACCTGTATACAAACACAGGTATCGGTATGCTTCCACGTGAGGGTCTACCACGTCTATATTCGAGTGCAAACCACTTTTGAAATTCACTCTTCCTCCACGCGCAGCCGTGGGGACACCCTCTGGAGTGAACTTGTGCACGGCTCCTACACACGCACACAGTCACCCCGCACACGTCCCCTACATATAAACAGCGCTGGTGGCTACGCATATACATAGCAGCCAACAAGCGAACCCTCCTCCCCCACGCTGTGGCTGCTGCGAAGGGAGGGACACGCTTGACCTGCAGCAGCGCACGTTCTCTACACCTGCGATGTCCAACTAAAGTGCAAGAACCAAGACGCGCAGCAGAAAAGCTACGTCAACCTTGGCGGCTCTTACTCGTCTTTCCCAAATCCTACATATACCCCACACGTACACGTACACAAAGGTACTTACATTCGTACACTTGTACGAGGTGCATTTTTGAAACACAAATGAACAAACATATATATAGTTGGTGTACGTATACATATATATATATATATATGTACATACGTATACAGATATATATGTTTATATATATATATATGTATATGTGTGTATATGATAGTACGTATATCCGGGCCATCGGATACACAGAGATAAACACATATGTATGAAAAAAGAGAGGTGCTTGTGTAGTAGAAAGAGGATACGCACGTCCATATGTGTGTATTACAAATATTTATACGTGAGTGTACCGAGTGTTTCTACTTAGAAAGGACAGTTACGAAAACGTCACACATTTTCTGTGCGCACATCCTCACGTAAAAGATCGGCGTATGTAGTAGAAGCGCATGCACAGCATATTGTCACCGCGAGATCATGACACCGTCCTCAACTTCTTGGCATTCTTCCTCTCTGCTTCTTCCACGAGGGGGCCCTGTTCTTCGTTGTTGCATCTATCAACAGCAACAGCGCGGTAAACGCGCTCCAACGTCCACACATGTACTCCGCGGCAAAAAAGTTAACGTCGCTTCCTACATATACACCAAGACGGTGGGAACCCTGTAAAGTTTACTGGCCTGTCCACAGCTAGGACATGTCTGTGCGTATGTGTAGCTATCTCTCCCACATACGTCTGTCGCCAGTTGTACGCAGACCTACTATCTTACCGCGTGTCTTCCCTACACAGACACACAACGGATTGCTGCGCGTTCTTTCGTTCGTGTGTGCGCATGCAGACGTCCATAAAAGCAGTGCTACGTCGACGACACAGAGATTCGCGAACACGTACGTACGCGTAGTTCCATATATACGTGTATATGTGTACAGATGGATTTATAAAACGGTCGCAGCTACGACGCTTCTGTGTGCGGGCAGGCCGTTGGTGAGAAACGAGCCGCCCTGCTAAAATGCTGGTGATGTGCGCACGTCTTTTCTCCACCAACTGCCCGCCATCTCTGCTTCCCACCACCACGGCGGCTAGAAACGGCATGCGCCGCTAAGATGCTGCAGATCTGCATGCAAGCTTTTTCTCCCCAAACTTCCCGCCTTCTTCACTTCCAAATTCTCACGTCTTGACCTTGACGTCGCATATTTTCTGCATCATTTCCACGAACTCTTCGAAGTCAACCTGCACGCACACACGCAGCCATAACCGCAGACGTCTGCGGAGCATTGGACGCGGTGTAGTGACACCGTCAACATCCGGTGTCCTGACACCGTCAACAAAAAAGAAATGCGACATTCCTAATTTATGCCGTGGCGTAGTGACACCGGGAGAAGAACAGCGTGATATATGCTCCGTAGTGACACCGTCTACGTTGCAGATGACGAATGTCGTCGTGTCACATACTACCACTAAAACAAGACACGTGTGCTGAAGTTGCCACCCACTTATGACTGAAGTCACAGGGGTCGTCATGCGGTGTCACTGTACTCAGTTCGGATGTCACGACACTCGAAAGTGTACTACTACTACTATTAATACTACTACTACTACTATTGCTAGTACTACTACTACTGCTACTGCTACTGCTATACTACTACTGCTACTACTACTACTATACTACTAGTACTACTACTACTACTGCTACTACTACTACTATTACTCTTTCAATTTCTGTTGACACCTCGTCTCAACCGGACAAACGCGACACGCCGTCTCTAGGGATACTGTCTAGACAGCGCGGTGATGACGCGTCGTCCGGCGTCGTAGTCGGGCGTCCACAGCGGCCGTGGGACGCGCGGTGATGAGGCACGCGGTGATGAGACATGCGGTGGTGGGACGCGCGGTGGTGGAGTGTGGCGCTTCTAATGTTTTTGCTCTGCGCGGCAGGTGATGACCCGTCTGACGCTCCACCACGCGCCGCGCCATTACTCTTCTTCACAGAGGACTCTCTGGCACAGTCTCCTCATCCGCTTCTCCAGTCTCACGACGAAAATGACAGAAGGTGAATTTTTTACACACACCTGTGCAAGCGTGTACGGACGGGCACGCAGAATCGAAAGCCTACCGCTCCGTCGTTATTTTTGTCGCACTCCTGCAGCACTTCCTGCCACGTCGCCGCGTCCACCTCAGCCACTCCGAAGACCTGCAACAACAGCAGCAACAGTAAAGCAAACGTGGATCTCTCATCGCTGTAGCGACCACCGTATGTATCGATACACCGCATACAAGTGTACACATACATATATATATACATATATGGCAAAATCACGCGGGAGTTATACACATCTCCGTATAGCCCAGAGGACACCAACTCATTAGATACGTACTTACTTGTACATCAATATATGTATCCATACATATATAACACAAGCGTGCGGTATGCCACACACTTTTATAGACCTGCAAGCGGACTGTCTTTACTGACGTAAAATGCTTGTGAAATAACGGGAGGAGGATGTGTCTGAGTGCACGCAGAGAACGGCTTTCGCGTCCTGTGTCATCAAGCCCACGACAGTACTTCGCACGCATACAGCTTTTCCTATCTATCTATCTATATATATATATTTATTATATGCCAGTTGGTGCGTCTCTGGAAGGAGAGAGAGAGGGAGAGAAAATAAGATGCCTACGCATCAATGAGACGTATGCGTGTGGATTCATACGCATCCACACGTATCCGCGTATATAAACACAGACTTGCAGTGCCACCCAAACGTGTCCTCCTCGCCCTTTATCACTGGTGCTTTTTGCTTCATCTTTTGTAAATCGATCCGCAGTCGTTCAACCATACAACTAAGGCTGTCTGGCGGGTCCCCTCATACGGTGTCATTGCTTCTGGCCGGGGCAGTAGCTGCGCGAGCAGCAAGCAGCAGCAACGCATGTGCGCACACTCACGTGCACCAGTAGCAGCAGCAGCAGCCCCATGGGACGCAGCAGCGCGCGCGAAACAGCAGCAGCAGTACCGCAAGGGCGGAGATCGTCGTCCAAGCACACGCGGCAGCGACAGCAACGACACGAGCAGCAGCAGCAGCAGTGCTCGCACGCATACAACTCGTCCGAGTGCGTTGCAGCAAAATGAACCCCTCACAGATGCTGGCGCAGCGGCTGCGCGAAGAGAATGTGCAGTAGCATCAGCAGCAGCAAACGTAAAACAGGCCTGCGCACGGCTGGGAAAGAGAGAGAGAAACAAAGACAAGTGACAACAACGTACGCGCCCCAGCTCTTCCTTGGTAATTTTTCCCGAGTGGTCGCTATCAAACTGCTGAAAAGCAGCAAGTAGTCGGTCGCGAGAAAGCAGCAGCTTTCTGTCCATCGTCACCGTTACGAACTCTGTGCAGCGCGAAGCAAAATGCAGAAGGCAGGGACAGAATCGCAGCAGTCATCTCCTCAGCCGCGGTAAAAACCAGCAGCAAAACAGCAGAGAAAATCAGCAGCAGCAGTAGCAGGAGTATCACAGCAAAGCCACCAACAGCAGTAGCAGCAGAGAAAAGCAGCAGCTGCAGTCGCAGGAATATCACAGCAAAGCCACCAACAGCAGTAGCAGCAGAGAAAAGCAGCAGCAGCGGACGTCGCAGGAACATCACAGCAGAGCTCCCCTGCAGCAGCAGCAACACAGCGCCAACAGCAGCACGGGCACCAGAAGCAGCAGCAGGAGCGCAGTAACGGCAGCAGCACACAGGTTACAGACCCACAAATTAGCAGCAGTCACGACAGACGCCGCCGCAGGCTCGCGACCACGGACCAGCAACCGCGACAGCGTTCGAGGAACGATGGCATCGAGGCAGAAGCAGCAAGCGGGACAGCGGCACACGAGCAGCAGCAACAGCAGCACCGCAACTACTGCAAGAAAGACCGCGAAGCCACACACATATCATCAACGGCGGAAAAAAAACCAACAGGCACCACAGCAGCATTAGAGAAAAGAAGCGAGGAAGACTGACTGTTGAGAGGAGAGCTGTGCTGCAGCCAGATACCTGAATATTCAATATAGCCGTTCTGATCAAAGTCGACGGACTGCAGGATCTGATCGACTTGCGCCTCTATCTGCGACTCGTCCAAATCAGAGACCGTCTCTCCCTTCCACTGCAAAACAGCAGCAACAATAGTCACACCACCAGCAGCAAAAATAGCCGCAGCAGCAGCAGCGCGAACAACAGCAACAGCAGCAGCAGCAAGAACCACCACAGCAGCAGCAAGGATGGTCACAACAGCAGCCAGAATGGCCACAGCAGCATCGAGAATAGCTGTGACCGCAGCAACAACAGCCACAGTAGCAGCACGAACAGTTACAACAGCAGCAGTTGAAGAGGGACACAACGAGAGCAGCACCAGTCGGGCGCGCACCACGAGCAGCAGCAGCAGCAGCGAAGCACTGCAGCAGTCTCGTCGCACCAGTGCTTAACAGAGTCACACGTAACACGTCTGCAAAGAACCACGAATGTGCAGGCATAAGATTATACCACGAATGTGCAAGCATAAGACTGCAGTGATACAAGCACCCGGGTCATACTCACATGCACGTGTACATCGCCATCTACGTGTACACACCTATGTTCATATATGTATACATATGTAGCAAATGCAGACGTGAGTGATACAGACATAGAGGACACGAAAAGCAACAACAGCAGACGGGCATCCAGGTGAATTGCCAGAGGGATCGAAATGTGTGTGGGGAAAAGTGTAGCTACGTCAAGAAGTTCCTGTGTTACCCACCGGTGACGAGTCACCATTCACAAAGGGTGGCATGCATAATAAAGCAGAGAACAAGCTGCGGGGAAGTAAAGTGCTCCAGTAAACGTACGGCTGACGCAAAGAAAGAGAGAAACCCACAAGAAGAAGCAGACAGACCAGACGACTGAACTCGTGAACGTCGAACTGGTGCAGCACAGGAGACGCATACACAAGTAACGAGGACACTAAGAAAAGACAAGGAAGAAAAAGTTGAACAGCAGACCGTAGAACTCCCATCGTCATGCACCAGCCTCTGCATCGATCTACATATATATATATATATATATATCGGAACATGTACTGTTACGTTTGTATATATATATGTATACATACACGTTAAACAAGAGCAGGACCGCAGTATATACACGCGTGTATGTATACGTACACCTCAGTACATGTTGTGCAGAGTAAGGACTCCTTACATATATATATATATTATATAGCAACAGACAGGCAAGCGTCACGCACGTATTATAGCACACGTGCTTCTAGATGATGCGTATAGATATCTACGTTTTCTGCTCAACAGCGAGGAGGAGAGGCTCGCCACCGCGCGTCAACGTACTGGGACAGAGACAACAAGGAAAATGCGGCCGACAAGAAAAGAAAGCCACGTGAACTGCGCAAACGAGACAAGAACTGGTTCTACCACAGCAGTTCCGAATATCCTTCTGCACCCCAACAGCAGCAGCGCCCCTCCTCCCGCACGCCTGCGCGATCGTAGGCAAATAATTTGTCTACTGCGTGCGCAGCAGGTGACGCCGCCATCGCAATGGGGAGAACCCACGCTGCAAGAGCAGCAGCAGCAGCAGAGGCGTCATCACATCAGCAGCAGCCGCGAGCTCGCAGGCAGCAGCGAGCTGTCCAGCAGCAGTACCCGACGCATGAGCAGCAGTCCAGGTCGCAGCAGTCCAGCAATTACTACGTTGATGCAGCAGAAGCGCGCCAGGCAGCAGCAAACCCCCAGCAGCAGCAACGCGGCATGCAGTCGCACCGAGACATGAAGTAGCAGCTGCACGGCGCAACGAGGGGGACAGGCAGAACCGGCTCAAGCAGCTCTTCACTTCTGTTGCAGCAGCCGCGTGATGACGAGTGGCGAAGTCGGCAGCTACATCGGCTACAAAACCAACACAGGTACAACAGAAGCAGCAGCACGTTGTCCCTCTCCCCGGAGTAGCAGCAGCAGAGCACAGAGAAACCGCAGCAGGCGCCTACGTCGAGAAGCATGCGGTAGCCTTCGATGAGTTCTTTGCGGTCGAGCTGTCCGTCGCCGTTCTTGTCGAGTTGTCTGAAAATCTGCGTCAGTTCCTTCGTTTCTTCGAGAGTCGTTAACTTGCTCCCCATGAACAGCAACGCCGACTGCGCCAGTTTCTGCGACGACCTGGTGGTGTACGTACACCGCACGGGCACACACACAGAAACACACACGTCTTCTGACGTCCACTTTCCGTGTGCAGAAGGAGAAGAACCACCTCCTCTACAGCGGACAGACAGTCACCCTTGTACACATACTTCACAGCACAACAGTGGGTAAGGAAAGGAAAAAGAGAAAGAAGACATAGAGAAGAAGAAAAAAGGACGAAGGGTAGTCGGCTGGAACACACAACAGCCTCAGAAACCCACGTCGCCCTCCGCTATCCACCAACCCCACCAGCGGAAGCCGTACACAGCCGCAGCAGAGACCAACCGACTGCATGCTGCAAGCATGTGTCTGTGCAGTGATTTAAGTTTCTCGCCTTTGTCGCGCGCGCTCTCTACTACTACGCTCCCAACATATCCCGGTCTATACGACACACACACGACACACACCTGCGTTATACTCTCCGGCGTATTCTACAAATACCGGCACTGCGAGCAATTCAGGCGCCACACAACCGTTTTTTCAACCCAGCAGTCGTCGTCCGGGAGATATCTACGTGTCTACGGTGGCAGAGCGCATGGGGCTGCCGGGAGGGACTGGCACCTGGACACACTTACTGAAACTTGCGCATGTTTCCCAGGGCTCCGGTTAAGGCATGTTTTCCCAGAACGTCCTCGTCTTTGTGGCTCGTGAACTTCACAATCCACGGGTGACTCAGCGCCTCTTCCGCCGACAGCCTCTTCGACGGCTCGAACGTCAGCATTTGCTTCACCAAGCTCTTCGCTTCATCCGAAACCATGGACCAGTCAGCCGGGTCGAAGCTATACTGCAGCCAAAGAAGCAGCAGTAACAACAGCGGCAGCAGCAGCAGCGGTAGCAGCAGCAGCGGTAGCAGCAGCGGAAGCAGCAGCAACAGCGGGAGCAACAGCAGCCCCAACGCACCCACCGGACGATATACACGGAGACAGGGAAAGAAGCGGGGAAACGGGAGGACTGGAAGAAGGCAAAAACGCGCATCAGCAGCATCGGTGACGAGGAGAACCTACAAGATTCTGCCTCCGTAGGGTGGCAAACAGCAGCAGAATAGAAACGAACGCCAGGAAGACAAGAACGGGCGCACCGGAAGGAAAAATCAGAAAGACTACCCCCACGACACAAACTCTACGACGATACACACACGCGCATGGCCGGCTTCTGTTTGCGCGAAGTGCACAGAGGGTGAGAAAAGAGCAGCCAGACTCGCTTCTGTGCAAAGCTTGTGTAACGGCGTTGAAACGACGTACTGCTCTGCTGCTACACATACATCAGTAATTATATACATACAAGGAGTATAAGATGCAGAGAAAATACGTCGCCGTGCGAGACGTATCTACACCAACAGGTGTAGTAGCTCTTGCCGGGTAAAAAGACGACGCACACAAGAGTACCACACACACACACACACACACAGAAATGCCACATATACACGCATCTCTGTATGTATCTCTACTTCTACATGTATACACTTATATATACACAGATATGGCCAAACTGTCAACGCAGGAGTACAACTGTCGTTCCTTGCAAATACGTACAAGCAACGACTTCTCCAAGTGTCTCGCTGTGTCTGATTCCATCCTCGCGCTGCAGGGAGTTCCTGCGGAACGCGCCGGCCACAAAGCAGCAGCAGAACTGGCGGCCGTAGGAAGTCGTCACAGCAGCGGAGCCGCACGTCCGTACGTCGTCGGTGGTCCCCACACACAGGCCACACCGCACACGTACGCAGAGGGACACAAACAGAATATGGAAGGAAAGAGAACGTTGCGCGCTCGGAGAAAAATCTCGTCGCGGCAGTCGCACCGGGATGACATGAAAGGAGCAGCTCCTCCCTACCGCTGAGAGATCGTGCTGCAACTGCAGGAGCAGCTGGCCGGATGACAACAGAGGAAGGAAGGAGAACGGCAGCCAGACAGACACTGCAGCAGCAGCGCGCGCAGTCGAAGAGCAGCAGCGGCGCTGGTAGCGAAAAAAGCGCAGCAGCAGCGACAATTGCAACGGGAACAGCATCCGCAGCAGTAGCAACACCACAGCAGCAGGCACTGCAGCAGAGCGCAGCAGAAGCGCAAAAGAGCAACAACGTGGCTGCAGCACCAGTTCCACCCTCTAAGGGACGCAGTTTTGGGCCTCCTGCCTGCGTACGTGCGCGGCGGGTCGTCCTACAGCCTCCTCCTCACGTCTTAGGAATCACAGCCGGTGCATGCGTGTGCCCCTCCCTACCTTGCCGCGCTCCACGCGTTTCAAAATTTCCTGGTCCGTCTGACCTCCGAAGGGAGGGTAGCCGCAAAGAAGAATATAAAGAATAACCCCGCAAGACCAGACGTCGCACTTCTCGTCGTACTTCTTCCGCAGCACCTCGGGGGCGATGTAATAGGCACTGCACGCACAAAAGAGGAAAGTTGACGCTGCTGTAGAGATGATGCAGCGTCGTCTCTGAAAAACTACATGCGGCAGCTACTGGGCGGTGGCTGCCTCTCTGCAGGTGCTGCGGGCGGCCTCGTGCGCCTCCTTCACAGCTGCCACTCCTGTTCAAACGCTTGTCGGCCCGACGACCGTCTCTTGCACTGCCTCTCCTGCCTCTCCTACTCTTCCTCTTGCTGTTGGGTTGTCAGACGCCTGCCGCTGCGGCGTCCCACATCGAGCCTCCGACCCACCCCCTCTGTTGCTGCTGCAGCTCCTGTACTCCCTCTGCGGCTGCTGCACTCCCCCTGCTGCTGCTGCAGTCCACTTGCTGCTGCTGCTGGTCTGGCAGACGCGCTCGGTCGTCGCCGCCGGCTGCTGCGGCGTGTGTCCACGCTGCTGCTCGTCTGCTGCTGTGCCTGCGGACTGATGCAGACTTACGTTCCCAGTCGCTCTCTCATTTTCCCACCGAGTTCCAGATGCGCAGAAAGACCGAAGTCGACAATCTTCACAAGAGCGTCTTTACTTTTGGACTCCAGCAGTAAATTCTCCGGCTTCAAGTCCCTGTGTACAATGTTGTGTTTATGAAGGTACGTGCAACCAGAAAGTACCTGCTGCATAATCACAGCAGCATCTCCTTCGCTGAATTTCTGTCGAGATATAATTTCGTCAAACAACTCCCCTCCCGTGTACAACTCCATTACCTGCGTGGCCGTACAAAAACAGGCGAAGACATCAACACAAACAGCGCAAAGCGGGTGAAACGACACCCCGAACGAGCCCACAAATGGGCTGTACATACACCCGTTTCGCATAGACATGGGGTGACCACGTGCACTGCAGTCACCACCGTCAGTGAGTCCCCGTGAGTGCGCGTCCCTTGCCGTCACAGACATGCAGTGTACAGACACCCGAGAGACGCATATGCGGGAGACGCGCGTACACCCCGCAGACACACACACACACAGACACACATAAACCTGATGAACGTAGTACACGCCCAGCCTGGGCGTTCGGTGTCCGTCCACCGTACTCGCACGGACAGACGCAGTGTACAGACACTCGACAACACACCCGAATATCCACGTGTGGAGTTTGTATCATGTGACCGACGATGCATGCGGGGGCGCGTACGTCGACACAGACTTCAGATACAAAGATGTACGTGCACCAAGCCGTACGTACACCGCCGATCGACATATGTGTACATATCTCTATCTCCTCTGCACCACTGCTGCTCCTGCTATTGCGGAGAAAAATTGTAAAGTTGTGTTCTAGAGCCCGATGCCAACTCTGTCTATCGTTAGTTGCTTCAGGCCCCCCCCCCCGTCGGTCGCGCACTTGTACGCACACTTGCTCAAGTCCGTTGACAGGCGTATATGCCACTGCACGGCAGAGGGGCCGCCTACACATGCACATATATATGTGTATACACAAAAGGAGAAAGATGCCATTGCAGGCTACGAATCGGGCAGAGTTTGTGATGAGACTTCGCATCCCGTTCGCCACACGTGTATCGACCCGTGGATAGACACTCCCTCAGCAGGGTTTACCGTCCACCTATGAAGGTCGCTCTCTCTATATGTAGGTGCCGTTTCCATCGTAAACCGTCACATGCCTACTAAGATCCACATTTCCTTACTCACGTCCTTCCTGATTCAAAAAGATCTAGAGACCCGGACAGGCGGCACAGCCTGATAGGTGCACACAGATAGTCACTTTTCTTCCGAGAGAGGCATGACGTCTGCCTTTCACACGCAGTGCGCATGCAGTTGGTACCACGAAGAAGACGTGACGCAGAAAGTTCAGACACAGAGACGGAAACCCTCAGATACACACAGGCACACAGAGACGGCGCCCCGTAGAAACTCTCACGCCTGTACACGTGCGTCCCTACTGGCCGGGGAGTGTGTCTTCCTCTGCGCCACGTCTATCTCTGCGCCCGTATACAGTCCTCCTTCGTTATTCGAGAAGTCTGCGTCAGTTATACTCCTCCACACACGCAGACGACGTGCCCCATGTGTGTGGGTGACCTCAGTGTGGGTACGGCCTGTCGGAACGGACACGTCTTCTTCTTTGTACAGACACGCGTCGTCTGGTGGGTGGGCTGTGCTTTATATATATATATATATGTCGTCGCTGGGCAGGAGATACGAGGTAGAAACATACGTATGTACACGTATGCTCACACACACGAGCATACATGTACATACGCACGAAGTAGAAACATTCACATGTACATATATGTTCATATATATATATATATATATACGCGTGGTGGAGGGGCGAGACGTACGAAGTAGAAAAATAGATATGCACATATATGTTCATATATATGTAGTGGCTGGGCAGGACGTACGAGGTAGAAATTCCGTTTGTCTTCGTAGACTTCGTAGAGCTTCATAATATTCGGGTGGTCGAGCTGCTTGAGGACTGCGACCTCTTCGAGCAAGTTGTCATTTCCTGAAGTGGACACGGACGTTTTCTTGATAATTTTAATCGCCCGCTCCGCGCCAGATAGTTTGTCTTTGCACAGCAGCACTTCGCCGTACGCGCCGCTCCCCAGCTTCTTCACGCGCTGAAACCGGTCCGACAGGTGGGCCTTCTGGTACAGCACGTACATCCCTGCGCAGCGCGACAACAAACAGGCGCCAGGCACCGACGCATACACAGACCGCAGACACGTGCGCGCGAGGCGGGGAGAAAAACACCTCCCACCAGAAAGTGGTGGAGTGGCGCACAACGACGGACGCAGCCACGCACCTGAATAAACAAAGCGGTCCCCGTCCACAGCCTGGTGCAAATATGAACCCACCGAGAGAGACCTCCCTACCTCCTTTGCCACGAGTGTCGAGGGAGGCCTACGACAACCCTACGTGAAAGCTCCGGCACATATATCCACATGTGGCATGCGGACACAGACAGACATCGCGAGGACACATACCCTCTTACAAAGAGATATTCACCCACACCTTTACATACACACAAACGCAGAGAGAAGAGACGGGACGGCACATATAATAGGGAGCCGTGGTGTATCGACGTATGTGCAGACCCAGACCCGCAAACAGACGCGCAGGCGCGCCGACGTGGAGGTTCTTCTGCTTGGACTTGCTGCGCGGAGGCCGCGGTCGAGGTAGTGAGCTGTCCTTCCCCCCCCCCCCCATGCCTTGTCCCCTGAAGGACACTGCCACAGCAGCGGCTCTTGTCTGGCAGAGACATACACAGGCGCTTATTAGAAGTAGAAAAAAGTAAAAGCACAAAAAGAAGACAAAGGCGAGGGGACGGTGAAGTAGCTACTTCCCACATTCATACACGTGCAGCAGAAGCAGACGTACGTACGTAGAAAAAACGAAGAAAAGAACGCCGAACGTGTGACGCATGGCACATAGACGTGTATACTTCTTGGCGTCCGTGCAAGACTGCAGACTCGCTGACGCTTTTACGCCGGTTGTGCCGACTTAAAAAGGCTCTGGAGCTTCCCCACGCCCCCTCCCATACCCCGTGGCGACGGCGTTCACATACGTACACAAACGAGAAGACACAACACCACATCCTCACACATATATATGTATACATATAGATGTATACGTGTGTGTATACATGTATGTATATCTTTCTATAATGGACAGATGACACGGTAGCTTTACCGACACAAGGCCAGAAGGAAGAAGTCCACGGAGCATTCACTGCACAGATATGAGGAGACGTGAGGAACGCAGTTTACGCAGCCAACAAAGGCGAAGTCGCTTGCAGTTGGGCGTGGATTTGCCACGTCTGTGTCGAAGAGAAAACGACTTTCTGTTGAAACGTTGGAAGCGGCGTCCCGGCAGAGACCCGCGTGAAACACACGTACACGCACTCTCTCCCATCGTGACTTCCTTCCCATGCGCACACACGTCGATACACCAGACGTGTGAATTGCGAGGGAGCATGCAGACAGACGGCCACCCCGTAAGACATGTGCTGCCAACCCTGCTGGCCCACAACTTCCACGCACACAGATGAGACAGGGGAAAAGTTAGTAGTGCTTCGCATGCCAAAAGTCACCGTAGAAGACGACGTCCTCCAGGGCGTCCTGCGTCCAGCGCGGCTCCACGAGGAAACATCAGACTTACACACATACGGGAAGCAGGCGGGGACACCTCCACCAGAAGACGTACACACACAGATACAGCTACTCGGTCATCTGCCGACCACAGAAGAACATGTATCTGTAGAACGACCTGGTCTTGCGTCGATAAAGCCCCCACGTCATCCGTGCACGAGGAAATATCTACCTATATATATATATATACACATATATAGAAGGATTTAGTCTTGTGCTGTTGGAGATACTGTATCATCTCTCCACTAGAAGTATATATATGTGTATACTTCTGTAGAGCGATCTGGCCTTGTGGCGGTATAGCTACCCTGTCATCTGTCCACAAATATGTATATATATAACGATCTGGTCTTGTGTCAACAGAGCTACCATATCATCTGTCCACCAGAGAAATAAATGTACGTATATAGCTATCTGATCACGTGTGTGTCTGCGAGAGAAGTGGACCTACAGATACACGTGTTTAGAGCGCACTTTCCTTTCTATACGGCAATGCGTAGAGTACTGCAGCGGGGTGATGCAGTAGGGACGGAGAATTCCCGAGCGACGCAAAAGACGTCACGCGCGAGTCTCTACGTGGACCTGGCAATCACTATCAGCAAAAATCGGCGGCAGCAGCAGCAGTTCCCACGTGCAGCGGCAAGCGGCTGTCTGCGCACGCCCGGGCCGCCAGCAGCAGATCGTGAGCAGTAGCTTCCCAGCGGCAGCAGAGCAGCGACTGCGAATCACCCAGACCAGCGCCGCAGCAGGAGCGGCACTTCCAGGAGCCTAGCAGCAGCAGTAGTCGAGCCGCAGCAGCAGGAGCATCTGAGCAGCAACAGCAGCAGCAGCGTCGCGGCAACGGCAGCGACGCTGCGACCGGCAGACTGCAGGCGCACTCTGGTGCAGCAGCATATCCGTAGACGTAACACCAGCAGCAAGACGAGGAGAGCAGCAGCAGAAGCAGCAGGGCAGCAGCAGCAGCGGGGCGCAGGAGGCATGCAACAACACAAGGCCAGCAGCTGCAGTCTTCTGCTAAAAAATGTGTCGCTGAGAAACTCACACAGGGCCGCTGCAGTAGCACCAGTAATAGCATACAACAAAGTCTTCAAGCAAATGCCGAAACGGGCAGTTCACTACGTCATCCGTAGTGCTCTGCATTCCATCAGGGCTGCACGTCGATCTACACACGTGGACGCACAAATGTATACGTCCACGTATACATATATATATGTCTATATAGAGATAGATACGTATAGAGAGACAGATGTATACACACGTAGATATTCACACTCTGGAGAACCCATGTGTACACACTCAAAGACATCCACATATACGTATGTATATATACATATATATATATATATACGCAGAAGAATGCACATACACGTATAGACACTCACACATAGGTGTGTATTTATGTATGTATACATACACGTGTGTATACATATATATATATATATATGTAATTATTCGTAGAGAGAGTGAGTGATGTACATCCACGTAGACATCCACAACCAAGAATATGCACGCAGAGAGAGGGGCACGTACATGAACACATATATCGATATAGAGGTGTATAGAGAGAGTGACACAGACGTACACATACACACAGAGATGCACAGCGATAAGTAGGGAATTTAGGGCAACCGTACACACGCATGGATACTGCCGTTCTGCGCAAGGCGGGCTACGGATCCGCAGCGGCAGCAGCGGCTTCCGGCTACACTGAGAGAGGGCAGTGGATTCACCAGCAACCTACGATCACATCATGCCTGCAGCAGGCACAGGAGCAGCACCACCAGACAGCAGCTTCTTCCGAGCCGCTACGCAAAGCGCCAGTTGCAGCACTTGGAGCAGCAGCATCAGTCGTCGTATCGGCATCGGCAGCAACAAACGTGGCAGCAGCGTGCCCAGCAGCCGTCGCACCACCAGTAGCAGGAAGAGACTCAGCAGCCACAGGAGCAACAGTCGCACACTCCGCAGCTGCACGGCCACACGAACTGCAAGAATAGCAGAACAACAGCAGTACGTGAAGCTCAGCGAGCTGTGCGCGTGACAGCAGCAGGGACAGGCGCAGCAGTCGTACGCGCAGCAGCAGTCCAGGGAAGTTGTACCGACAAGTAAACTCAGCAGCTGCCGAGAAGCCGCGGTGGCGGCGCCTCAGCAGCAACACACTACAAGCAGCAGCAGCAATTCACGAAGTCTACACACCCGCGCAGCAACACGACAACCACGAGTAATCGTATCAGCGCGATCGGCAGAAATACCAAGCCAACAAGAGACGCTCGCTTCTGTGTCATTTTTACCGGGCGTCATCGCCATGGAGGCCCCGGTGCTGGACTCCTTGCCGTCTGCGCGGCGCTCGCCAGCGCTCGAGGAGTGAGTTGCAACATCTGCTGCTGTTGCTGCTGTCTTGCCCGTTCCCGCTGCTCCTTTCCCTCCGCCTTGTTCCCCTTTCTTATCCGCGCCTCCCTTGCCCCCGCGGCCGTGCTGCTGGCCGCCTGCTGCAGCGTCGCCGCCCTTCCGGTGTGCCGCCTGCTTCGACTGTCCACACCCCATGATGCAAACGAAGAGAAGAGAAAGAAAAGAGGGACGCCGAAAGGAAAAACGGAAGAAAGACCGCGCGCGCGTGCAGCACGTCGAGCCGAAGAAATCTACGGAGGAGAAGAAGAAGAGGTGCGGCGGCCACTCTGCTGGTACCAGCACCTCCACGCCTATGCAGGAGAAACAGCACGCTTTCCACAAGCAGCAGTAGGACCTCCCGGAGCCAGACAGCGTCTACACGAACACCAAGATTGACAGAAGCAGAAAGGGGGTGCTGCGGACAGCATACGAACTGCAGACGCGCAGCAACAGCAGCAGAGACGATCAAAGGGACAGCAACAGCAAGGCGAACGAAGCGCGCTGGATCAGAGCAACCGTACGCGTCGAAGATGCCGGAAGACGAGAGAAAAAGAACGACTATGAGACGCTGCAGCACCATGCAACGCAGCGAAGGTGGGGCGCAGTAACGACCCCCTGGGTCGCAACAGCAGCAACAAACTTCTCAGTTTTGTATGTCGTTTGCTGCTGCAGCAGATTCCCCGTCCATAGCGTAGCTCTTCAAATGCGTATGAGCTTTTAACTTATCATCCCCCACAACCTGTTGCCATCCGTTCAGGGTTCGCTCTTGCTGCCGTTTCCCCGCTGGCGTTCTCTCTACGGGTCCTACACCGCATGCTACTGCTGACCTGATGGTGAGAAATGCGGGGCTTCACAGCATGCTCCTGCCGCTCCTGCTGCTGTTCTGTGGAGCTCAATATTTAAGACACGGCCGCGTTCCGCCGTCTTGAGTCCACTTAGACCCGCGCTTGCAACAAGGCACAGAGGAGAGGAGAGCAGCTGCTGCGCAGGAGGCGAAAGGAAGCTGCTCCAGCGGCAGCAAGCACGTGCTGT
Source organism: Sarcocystis neurona (assembly GCA_000727475.1). Classification (NCBI taxonomy): domain Eukaryota; phylum Apicomplexa; class Conoidasida; order Eucoccidiorida; family Sarcocystidae; genus Sarcocystis; species Sarcocystis neurona. The sequence goes on from KL647293.1 coordinate 110,924, forward strand.
TGTACCACGAGCAGCAGCTGCAACAAAGAATAAAGAAGGCTAGCGCAGCCACAAGAAAAGAGGACCAAGCCGACGACTGCAGAAGCGACGGAAACAAAATAACGTGGAGAGGCGAAGATGGACGGCGGAGTTGAGAACAAGCAGCAGCAGACGTGAGAAGAAGGCGGGGAATGCAGCACAGAGCACGCGTCGCTTGTGGTGTTGAGAAGAGCAGCTGTCCCGCGAAAAACAGCAGCGACCGCAGCAGCTGGCCTACCAGCAGCAGCGGAAAGGGCAGCTTCTTCGACGAGGGGACGATGATTCACAAAGAGCAGCCGTGGCCGCGCGGAGAGGACGCACGGGGAGTGTGGAACCAGCAGCGGCAGCAGCTGGCACGCCCGCTGCGTGACCCAGCAGCAGTGCTCCACGAGCAGCGGCGGTGAGTGTGCAGGCGCGGCAGTTGCACTAAGAACCGCAGCCCGACGGAGAGGGACCAACGGTGAACTGCGAAGACTATTTTAAATGTACAGAGACCTCGCAGCAGCACCGCTCCGCAGGCGTGGGCATGGCGCTGGGAAGCAGAGCATTCTGTGTTTCGGAGTGGTACAAAACGACCGCGGCTGAGTCTATTCTAAGTATACGCATGTATACACATACACATGTTTACATACAAAGACACAGATCCAGATCCGTACATATTGAAAGGGTGGTGCCGACGATACGCCCAGAGAGAAGACGACCTCGTCCTACACGGAGATCGCGGGCTGCTATTGACCCGCACACAGACGAACTGCTAGGGGGAGACAGTAACAGCTGGTCAACACACGAGGAAGCAGACGGTGGCAGGAGCGTGCAGCAGCAGGAGCAGAACTGCTCCGCGGAATACAACAGCAGGTGAGTCACACGCAGGCGCCGGCGCAGCGCTGCGCGCAGCAGCTCTCACTTCAATAGGGCAGGCGCGCAGAGGAGCGTAGAACAAGGAGGACACCGATGGAGGGGAGAGTCTGTGCTGCTGCGCACCCGGCAACAGATCTTGGAGTTCCCCGTCGCGGTGGAGGAAAAATTGTACCGGTTACTGCTGCTTTCGTGCTGAGCATGCGCACACGGTTGAGTCTGAGCATGCTGTTCGTAGACCTTGCCGCCGCCGGCGGCAGGAACTGCAGTCTGCTACATAGAAGATCGTTCGCACATGCAAAAGTTTGCTAGACGATAGAGGCAGGAAAGCAGCCGTTGTAACTGTAATCAGAGAAACGAATGTGCGGCAGCAGAGGCTCGGAGCGCGGCCAGCAGCCGCGCAGCGCGCAACGTAGAGAGGGTAACGGAAGCAGAGCCCGCTGGCGGCGGCGAATTGAATGTGCCACAGATTAAGCAGGATGGGCGCTAGAGGGGAAGGAGGGATGGATGTATAGAACTGCATGTAAAGAAGCACGAAAATGTGGCAGCGAACCGCTGGTACGAATTGCCTGAGAAAGATCTTCAACACTGTTATTGCTGCTGTTGAGCGGCCTCCTCCGCTGAGGCCGCAATCGCTGTTGTTCGCCGTGCTGCTGCTGCAGCTCAGGTTACTGCTGCCGCGATTGCTCTCCCATCATTCAAAAGGGGCGACATGAACGAGTGAGAGAGCGTAGAAGCCCGAGAAAAATGTAAAATCACGCACGCCGCAGCAGCAAAATAACAAGCCGCGGGTGCTGGTGGTGCTCGTTGCGCCGCGGAACTGCAGCTCAAGCAGCAGCAACGGGAGGCAGCCACGGGCGCGAGCTGCGGCAGTAGCACCGCAACAGCAGAAGAGGGAAAAAGAGCTATGCAGGACGAACGAGCGGTGGAACAACAGAACCCTCACAGAAAAAAGTACTCAGAGACAGCAACTGGTGTAGTATAAATGCAGACGGTGGAAGATGAACGCAGAAAAAACCACCTACCGGTAAGCTCACGACCGACAGCGGCGCCAACGGGCGACGGCGCACTTTCTTTCCGGCTGGAGCAGGAACAGCGCGGAGGAGCAGCGGCGCAGCTGGGAGCACAGCAGCCGCTGGGAGAGGAGCACGAGAGGGCAGCAGCAACACCAGCCAGCTACACCAGCGGCGGCAGCTGCAGCAAACGCCCCGGCTTGCTCTCTATAATCGACACACCACGGGCGCGGATACGGGATACAGACATGTGGAAGCTGGCGGCGCACAAAGGACAGGGGGAAAAAACGAGGTGGACAGCGCTGATACGTGTCAACAGCAGCTGCTACTGCGACTCGAGAAGAAACACTGGCAGCACGAGCTGCTGTGCGCGTCAGAGCACCTCTTTTCAGCTGCAGCACCCGTAGCGAGGCAAAGCAACCGCAGAAAAACGGTGTTGTGCCGCTCCGTTCTTTGACGATGAAACATCGCAGAACACGCAGCCTCGAGTTACCAGGGCTGTTGCTTCCCTACTGCGGTTGGCCGCGTCGGACAACACCAGGAGGCGCTTCGTTCGTATTGCCGTCCGCCTTCTGCTGTTCGTACTGTGCTCTGCCGTATTGTTGGCGATGTCTGGTCGCTGGTGCCCTCTGCCATTCTTGTCCCCGTCGACGGCTACAAGAAGCGCCGCGTCACTTTCCCCGTGCGCGGTGCTGCCTAGAGGTGCTGCAGCAGCTGCAGGAGCGAGTCATCTCACCGGCAGGGCCACCACGTAAGCCAGCAGCAGCACGAATACCAGGAGTCGCGGCTCCTCGACCGTTATCAGAAGCGGCGACACTAGCCGAAGCAACAACACTTCGCGGAAGGTACAGAACCGCCGCAGCAGCAGTGGCATTAGGGAACCACCTGTCTGCTCTGCTACAACAACTGCAGCATTAGCAACAGGATGCAGTGCTGCGGGAGGTGCCAGCGCACTGTAACCTCAGCAACAACGTCAACCACAGGGGCAGGAGCATCGTAGGAGTTGACCTGAGCGCATGGCTCGAATTCACCGAGGTCTACGTCTTTTGTGTCGGCAGAGCAAGTACAACACCAGTAACTGCCCCTGCAGGGGGAGACGGTTGTTGTGTTACCCCAGTATGAGTCAGCCTGGTAAAGTGAGCTAAAGCGACGCTGCCAGCTGCTAGCTCTTGTCTGCGCACTGCCACGCACACATACGCACACGCGGGTGTAAGGGAACTTGTTGCTCCCCTGCTGCTACTGCAACGACTTGTGCTGCTACCGCGCTACTTCTATTAGTAAAAGTCTGCAGCGTTTGTGTCAGGAGACCAGCAACATCAGTAGGTGCTACGCAGATGGACGCTGTTGTACTCCTGTTACCGCCATGTGAGTCAGCGTGGTAGAGATACGGTGTGAGCCGCTAGCTCTTGTCTGCATACTGTGAGGCAAACGCGACATACGCAGAAGTAAGGTCACTTGCTGCTGCTCCTGCAGCTACTGCTGCCGCTTCTGCTTTTGCTGCGCTACTTTCACTGCCGGAGCTTCAGCTGCCGGTGCTGCGTAAATCCTCATTGCCCTCAACCTCTGAAGCCGTACGCAAGTGTAGCAACTTTCTCTTGGTCTTGTGATGCAGCGGAGTGTCGATGGCAGAATAGCAACCAGTAACAGCAACAGCGGAGCAGCTGCTTATTCCCGCCACTTGATACGCATCTTGACGTGGCTTGCGTTGTGTAGGCAAACGCCGCTTTAGTCAATCTTTGCCAGCAACAGCGCCGTACCCAACGCAAGTAGAAGTGTGTGCGGCACGTTCGTGCACAGATTGAACGATTCAGAAAGTACGTGAGACGGTGACGTAACACCAGCAGCATACGGGAGCAGCGGCAGCACAGGCAGAGGGCGGCACGCCCCCTGTCGGACACGCAAGGAAGGCAGCACCGAGCAGCAGACGGCCTAAGGCGTTCAAAAGCAGAGCGGAAGCTGTAAGGACAAGATCGACCATCTATAGACTGCAGAGGACGCGCTGCTCACCGTATATATATATATATGTATATTAGCACCAGCATCAGCAGCAACAACAGCAACAGCTGCAGCAGCGGCAGCAGCCTAGCAGCAACGGGGGCAGCAGCCGCAGCAGCAGCAGGGGCAACAGCCGCGGTAGCGGGAACAGCAACGACCGCAGCTGCGGCGCCGAGACGCACAACGTAAGAGCTCACGTAACGGTTAATTCAAGCATGGACGGGAAGCGCTACGGTGCGCTTCCGCAGCGGCAGAAAGTGGAGGACAACTGCGCGTAACGCGATCACGGCGAGCACCTGAAAGTACTACCCACCATTGCTATACTGAGAAGCTCTACCGTAGCGACAGCAGGCCTGCCAACGGTTCTACACGAGCAGCTTTGTTATCTAACACTCAGCCGGGAACCTCACATGGAGCAGTAATGGGTCGTAGTTTTCCGCTGCGCAATGAACCTGTGGACACTTGCACTCGCCTACTACACAGAATGGCCATCTCCCTCCAGTAATGCAGGATTTAACGCAAAAGATCGTGTGTGCGTATACGCATGCATGTGGAAGGAGCATGACCACGAGTTGTGGGGTGAGCCTGTACGCAGTTCATGCGGGTATGCACGTTAACTATGGCTGTTGCTAGATCGTAACGTAGATCGCGCGCACGCCCCAGGTAGCTCACATCGATGATGAACATAGAGACGCGCGGATGTGCAGACTTCTAGCGCCATCGAGGCGTGTTGGCGGACCCACGGAACTTCGGAACTCTGCGTACAAAATCTCGTGAAGACCTTCATTGATAAGTCAAGCACAAATGACGGACGACGAAGAAGTTGGTATCTTGGTAGGGCGTATGGCGGCATGTAGGCCCTACGGCTTGCAGCCGTAGATCCTTCAAAGTTGTACACGCAGTGCTGACAAGAGGCGCCGAGTGCATAGCGGTGTACGACACACAACGACCCACGAAGCTCCTCTGTACACAGGATACACAACGTACATCACTGTTGACTTTGTCACCATGAAACTCTGTCTCTCTCTCCATATATATATGTACACACATGTACACATGTGTGTATATATATGTATGTGGTATCGTTTGGGAGGTCACCTCAACGTCCCTTCGAGGACTCGTTGAGCAGTTTGTTTTAAATTGGTGATATTGCAGAAGTAGCAGCGAATAAAGCACACGCTACGTCACCAAAAGGAATTAACATCATCAAGTTTGACTTCTCCCGCGGTGGACGCAAAGGACGAATCTTCATATCAAGGTGATCTTGTCTCACTTGCCCCGAACTTCGCTGCTCAGCAAGCATAATAACCCGGGAAAAGTTTTCTGGTGTTCAACAGAACACTGAGGGAGAGATCTCCCAAAAACTGCCACGTGCAACGCCAACGGTATTACTGGAGCACCCCATCGCTCTCGGGCCTAAACAGCTTGGATGTATCTAATGTTAGCTGTTCCCTTCGTCTAGCGCATCAGTTATATAATTGCTGGCTGCTTTCAAGTAGGCTGGATACCTGCTTGCATCTTTGTCTGCATAGATAAAACTGCCCACCTGCATCAAAACTGCATACTACACGTGTGGCATCCTTTGTGCTGAGCAGAGTCTCTCAGCATGGCGAACGGCGGAATGCCTTCATCTGCGAACCGGTTCAGGTAGTCAGCTGGACTGTTCGTGGTAAGCGCAAAATTGTGATTCACCGGCGGACACTACGTGCAGGGGTCACCGTCGCCGTAGGACCGCTCAAGAACGTACGCCGCTGAAACAGTGATACAATTTAATCGTGCATATTTCAGGGGAAAGCGCCGTTGATCTTTTTTGCATAAAATAGGCGATCGAACGTGTCTGACTGCCAGAACTAGGCAAAGCCTCGCACGTTTTATAGGAGACTGTAAGTCCACGCTAGGTGGCCGGAGACGAACTGTGCGAAAGCGACACTGAAACTCTCATGAACCTGCCTGCGGCTTATGAAGAGTGAGCACTTGGAATCAGAGTGGCACAAATTCGTAGAAATCTTCACAAATCTGAAGTCGAAAGGCGAGGTAGTGGATGCATAACAAGACATACATAGAAAATGGGAATGCTTTGTTTACAGGCAAACGTGGAGACATAACAAGGCGAAGGCAAAGAGCAGAAAAGGCATTTCGGCGGATTGTACCGCCACCGGAAATGTTCCTTTGTATTCGGTGCTCCACAGCCTTGACGCGCGTCGTGTATTGTGGAAAGAACGCAGAGGTCCTTACTGGCACGCACAACGCAAGATGCTTGCTGCCTTGTGGTAGTGGATCTGTTTGTGTAGTAGTAGTTGAGACTTTTTTAAAAGTCCTTCACTCCTGTGATTGCGGAGGTCTAAACAAGAGATGCCTGCTCAGTTTCCGGCCCGCAGCAACTGTATTTAGGGAAACGGTAGACTAAGCTCCCTCTCCTCGTTATACCTGAGTGTAAGCAGCTTTTCTACCTCAAAAGAAGAGGGAGAGACAGCGTTCTGCGGGTCCACTCATACAAGTTGTTGCACTCGAACTCACAAAAGCTAACTGGGGCGTGTCGGGGTCTTCAAAGGCGCGGGGAGCACAGGCTCCCAGTCACATCAACGGCTCCGCCACCGTCTTCCATGAGACATATTTTGAGGCGTTTTGGCTGCTGCCGTCTTCTCGTTGTTTCATAATTGCTGTGGAAAAGGCACCCCTCACAGGGACATTTATCAGGAACTCGCGGACGGCCAAAAATTCTGTAGTCTCGACTTGGCGTGTGCGCTTGGAGTGCAGAGAAACTCGCTACAGCCATCGCGGGAGATGACGCAGTATCGGAGACATGCATATGTGAAGACGCGTCGCTCACGAGTAGCAAATGGTCACTCCTCGTCTTCGAATGGGCCTCGCGCACCTTTTACGAACCACCCATCGGTGTAAGTTGCCACTTTATCGTTCTCCTCCGTCAGATCCGACTAAGCTTTCCTGACGATCTGTGGCCAGCAGTTCACGAGGCTCAGGCCTTAACTGACCAGCTAGTAGTTATGAAGCGCTACGCATCAACCCCCTAAGGGGACAGCTGAGTGCAGCACAAAATGCACCGCATGTGCGTGCCGTTGTTTGGCTCTGTCTTGGCGAGTTAAGTCGCTCTTAATTACGTTATGTTTCACGTGGCTCGCGTTGGTTTTATTTTCCGCATTCTCAACCTGAGTACAATGTTTCCTGAGGCACATATCACCAGGTGGCAGTAAACACACGCAACGTATCTCATGTCAACAATTGCGCTGCCTGCACCCGAGTAGGATACGGAGCAGGACACTCGTCATACGCCACAGGAATGATCGACACCGCTTGTTGCGTCGCTTAGTCTCCACCACTGTCTATTCGTGGCTGAAAGTGCTCGTTGTGCGTCGCGTGGTTGACAGGGCTGCCTTCAACGCCGTATACGGTAGGGCCGCGGCGGGAACATTTCAGGCGTCACAACAGACACACCACTAACACGTCAGAGTCAGGTGGTTGACACAATGAAGTAAGGTCTCAAGACTCAGGGTTAGCGGAATGCATGCTGCAGAGTTCGTCGGTCCTAACATGCTGCGTCAGATCCCACACATGCTGAATTGTCATTTGTAGCACCAGAGTCAGACGTCTGTGTGTTGTCCCAGTGGACTCACTCTGTGTACAGATCCTGTGCGTAGGATCGCACAGGATCTAAAGAGCACCCAGATGGGTGCTCTTTAGATGAGACAACTGTAGCCGAAATGGGGCTACTTCGGGGCTGCTTCATTCCTTTGCTTCACCGGTTAAATCCGAGAAAAACTTCCGATGCTGGCGTGTGACTTACGGGTAGTCAGTGCACTGTCGCCCTGCTGCTGGACAACCAACAAGCTCGATTCTGAAGCGGAGTGCTGCACGAATTGCTGTCTTAAAAGTAGAGAGGAACACCTCCTGCAGGCGTGCAGGTGAATGGTGGTCGTAGTGATAGTGTGATCTTTCAATGGGTGGGAGGGAAAAAGAAAAACTTGAAAACACGGTTCCCAGCATCTCCTCCCAGTTGGCAACGCACGAGAGCAAGACGAGACAGTAGAGTGAGCTTGACATACCATCGCGCTTTTCGAAAATAGTGGAAGGCCTCACGTTCGGGAAATTTGAGAGAAATCGACCACTTAAGACAGAGATGCTCATCCGTGTGTAGACGCTGCGGAATTGTCCTTGGGCGCACAACAGAACAAGAGTTCTGTTGTGACCCAACACTGGGATGTCCGGGCACTGAGGCTCAACATCCAAGAATTCTCATAGACCGGTAGAGCTTGTGGCAGGGCCGTTTTGTGGTATGTACAAAGTCTGACGAAAAAGTACTGACGTTGGGACAGTCCAGGGGCGAAAGCCAGGCCCCCTGCAACTGCAAGATTCTGCAGTTGTCTTTTTGCTTGACCTTGTACGAAAAAGCATGTTCTTTCCGCATCTTTGCTTCCGTTCACGCCGAAATATTGTTCAACATATTCAGCTACGGAAGCGAATGGTAGATCCCTTCCAGAAGAATACAAGGCGGCAGCGTCACTGTCAGCCGCAGGGAGTCCCCCGCTGGCCGCGACTTTCAGCGACCTGAGCTGAAGTGTCTCAACAATGGTAACGGATTCAAATTCGGTAACCCTCCAGTGTGCAAAAACTGCTCCCCGTGGAGGACTCTGCGTTAACAGCAGCCGGCGGTGACACACCCAGATGGGAGCTTGACGAAGTCTTATCGTTGGTAGACTGCCAAACGATCTGCGACGCTGACCCCCAGTGCTTCTACTGTACCTGGATTCTGCAGTGTCTACCTGTTACACGAAGGCACTGCGTGGCTTCGATGGTCCAACTCAAGTGAAGGGCTCTCCCTTTTACGCCGCTGCAAACCCCTCGTATACGTCGCTAGTACGGCAGAACACTTCATACAATCTCTACTGCGGGACCGTAAAAAGAGAATGTAATTCACCTGCAGAACTCCGCGTTGCATGCGGCAGCCTACAAGGCGAGAAGCTTGAAGACACTTGGATGCTGGGACGGCACGTAGCCGTAACCACCTTTGCTATTGTGTCCCCCATGCTACAGCTGTGCGTGGCTGTATGGCACATGCGCCTGTCATGTAAACATATTGTTGTCACCTCAGTAGCAAAGGAGTCCGACGTATGTGTGGCGACAGGGACGGCCAAGCTGGACCTGCTCTGGTGCCCCCCTCAAATTGCTGATGTATTGTTTTGCTCCGGCTTCTGCACCATTATCCTGCTTGGAGAATCATTGCTGCGTAGTGACTAAGCCTCCTTTGCACAGATAACTGATCCAGTCTCCACAACACAAAAGAGCTCACTTACTGCGATACCGCATACGTATACTATTTCAGGACAACTGCACTGCCATATAAGTATATATATATATATATATGTACACACTACTTCTGCACACTTTGGAGGCGTCAGCTTTGTTTGCCTTCAGCGTCTAACAGCGGCAGAGTGGCGTGACCTACCTTGGTGGAACGTTCAAGACAGTCGGCGATCGTAGGGTTGTCTCTGTCAAGCTCTGTTTAAAACCAATCAGCGTTGCGCGTTCTGGACCTGAGACAAGGAACTCGAAGAATGCTATCTGAGAAGCTTGGACCTTGCATTCTTCAGACTGAAAACAGGGACAACGCTTGACGAAGTTGCAGGTCCGAAAGACTGCGCCTCACAATCTGCGCGTAAGGATACGCTTCGAATAAGGCCGACAACGTCCCAAATGCTCTTGCAGAAACCCGTGGTTGTCGCAGCTTCTTAATCTGTCGCGTAATTGCGCAGCGTGTCAAGAAGTGAACGTCGACAACGAGGGACAGAAACTGACAGAAGAAGAGCGCAGAAATGTGGACAGTGCAGCAGCCTGCCACGCTCTCTGCAGGTCAGTCACCGGATGCGTGTACTGGACGTGGGACTCGTCGGCCAAGATTTGCTACCCGAAGTATATTTTTGCCTTTTTCAAATGCAAAAAAGCTGCGGAAACGACCGGCCCGATACCCGGCTTACAAAATCGTGGGACGCTGAGAAGAGCAACAACGTAGGGATCGCTACACCATGAAGGTCTACCACCACCAAGTTCTTCGTTCTGCTTACCTGCAAGGGGCATCCACAGTCTCACCGAATGAAAGTAGAATCGACATTACTTTGTTGCGGGCCGGGTACGTAACGGTGAATGCACTACTCTTGACAAAAATTACAGGTTTTAATGCCGCTCGCAACCACGCGCATATGCTTGCAGACTCCGTGGAGTGGAACGTGTACTACGACGGACATGATACAGCAAGAGCCGGTTCCTCAGCGAAATGCCAAAGGGCATGTCAGCGAACACCTGGATGCAGCGTTTGGAGTTAGAGAATCTCCTCGAACAGTTGCTTCTTGAAGAGGGAACAGGCACTGCGGGGGCTTAAAGGTGATGCCACAACAATGGAGGTAGTCTCACGGCCGGTATTTTGCCCGTCAAACACAGGTAATCCTAACTGGGGAAGTAAACGAGAATTCTGCTTTATACTGCGACCTCGCAGGTAAATCACTATCCCCCCAACAGTACCTGAAACTGTCACGTTAGGACAGCCCCTGGCACAACGGCGTACAAATTGAGGCTCAACCATATTCTAAAGTCTTGCGAGGTCACGCAATCGCGCTAGCAAGGTATTAGAATGTTACGACACCCGGCCTAGGCAGTCTTCTTTTGATTGTTCTTTCTCTGACCTGCAGATTGTCCTGAATTCGACTCGGAATATCTCGACCGCGGCGTAAGTCGGCTTGCGCGAGAGGAAACGTTTGAAGATTGCAGTAAGCACTGGAGAACAGCCTCACTGTGCTTCGACTGTACGTGGGAGGGCTAGTTCCGTAGGTGTACTCCAAAGAATCGATTTGCCGCCGTCAAAAAAAGCCAAACTGCTTCTTCCGTTGGCAAGGTTTGAGGTCCAAAGCAATGCGACTCACATCGTGAAGGCCGATGCTAGCCTTCAGCTAGTAGGCAGCGCAGACGCAGCCGTATAAATTGGCTGTTTTACTACGCCTTCTTCCACTGGTTATCGTGTGGGTTTGCAGAGGAGTGCTACGAAGTCGGCGTTCACTACATGGGCTACGCCTTGAAAGAAGTTTTGTCAGAGAAGTTACAGTCGGTCACAGGCTGTCACGCCGCATGCCGGCTTTCAGAGGGACACCCCTTTTGGATATGGGAAGGGCAGAGTGGAGGCTGCTACACGGCGGACGTTCACACCAGAGCCAAGCTTCTACCCGACGGCAGTGCAAGTCGCACAGTGTCTGGCCCCAGAGCTTGCCCGGGATCGACAGGTACACGGTTTGACACCATTTGTGTCTATTGTCTCAAAATCTTAGGGCGTACGTCGCCGTGAGACCACACGCAGCAAAGAGATTCGCTCACAGCTGCATTTTTTTTTCCTTTTTGAATTCTCGGCGTTTCTGTTGCACAGTCTGCGAGAGGCAGGAAACGGAGTATATTGGCCTTGTGCCACAGCCGCACGATCCCTTCAGATCCCATCTTAAATATTAACAAACTCTGCAGACAACTCAAAGGCTGTCAGTTTTGGACATACCTCACAGAGACCCAGGCGTGCCTTCTTTACGGCAAAAACCCATTTGGCCCGTTTCAGCATGCCCCTCCAGTCTCCGGTCCTCTGGGCTGCCAAGGCAGAATGAAGCCTCCAGAGTTAAACTCCTTCAATAGTGTGCACAGCATTCCCGTTTGCGCCCACTTAAATGTAATCTGCGTGCTGTACGTATAACCTGCACGTGCAGACACTGCGGAAACGTGCCAGCATTTATGTGCCCGAGAAGAAAAATGTGCATACTTCTCCTACACCATCGACACGAAGTGCCATCTGTTGCCACCTTTTTGGGCCTGGGGGGAGCCGCTGGAGAAGCCCCTGACAGCTGCCGTTTCTGGACCTCCTACGTGCTGCAAGCAGTCCAGCTGCAGCCCACCTTCACAACTGAATCACACACCGCGACCCCGTCCGATCTTGGTCAAGTAGTGCCACTGGCTGAACACTCTTCACACAGCCAGTGCTCGAATGTTTGACCTCCTTTCGGCATGGGGTGGTGATTCAAGGCCGTTGTCTCACTCTTCAGTAAACCTTAAACAGCATGACCTCACGGCTGATGTTCCGCGTGGTACTGAAGTATGTTCAGTTGGAACATCTGTTCTTTCTTTCACAGAATCAGACTTTGCAGCCACTGACGCTGGCTTTGTACAGAACAATGGAGAAAACGTGGTAACCTCTTGGAACCTTGAGAAATGTTAAGCTGCGTGTCGCAAAGACCAAAACTGTCAACGTTGCACATACTTCCTGAATGGGCGAAGGTGCACGCTGTTGCGCACCGGATCTTCACGAGTTAAAAACAAAAAAAATCTGTTGCAGGGACCAAAACTGTTCAGTTGACTGCGCAATGCCGTCAAAAGACCGTCGGTAACGACTTGTCTGGGTACCCTAGTCCGGCCTCATCGTTATATGAATGCCAGGAAGAGTGCAGATTTGACGACAAATTTTCTCATTGGACTTTCAATGAAGTCAACCAAATGTGTTCACTGAAGAACCAGATTGACGTCCGGAGAATGCAGCAAGGTAGAAACAGCATCTCTGGGGCGAGATATTTCGTGTTGCTTGAGCCGCAGAAATACGTAGACTTCAAAGTGTACGCCAGCAGCAACTCTTCCCGCAGGTACGCTAAAACAGCAAGAAAGCGCCACGAAAGTGCTACCTTCGAGAAGTCCTTGTGATCGTGGAACAAAGTGAGTAAAGCCTGTGACACCTTCGGCGCACATACACGTGGGGAATATGGCAGACAAAATTTTCCTGGGTCTCAGGTTTATTTTTGGAGAACAGGACGCGGTCACTGGTGGGGAGATCTGCTTTTGTGTAGAAGAACAAATAGTGCGATTTTATCCCAGACCCCGAGAAGCATGTGTCACCCCTGCGCATATTCCCAGGGTACGTAACATCTTCGTCTACACGCCACGTAGAGAGGCAAATGTGTACGCACGAACTTGGCGCCGTATCACCGAAGTTACGAGCCTCCTCAGGTCACCTGATTGCACGCTCTTTGGACAAGAGCCCACATTGTAACGAAGGTGCGACTTTCAGTACAGACAGTGGCAGGAGACACAAGCATTCATGGCATCTGAATTTCTATCCACTGTATAGGTCGCATGCCTGTGCGGACATGCCCGCTCCAGGGAACTACTTGAAGTGACCCCCCAGCTCACGGACTTCCTGTTACGACGTGCCAGTGATGTTTCACCTTTTTATAGATGAGTAGCGTAGGAAAGACCTGACTCCTTTTGCTGAACAGTAAGCGCTTGTGGAGCTGCCAGTGTATACACGAAGCCGAGCTAGGCTTCTTTCGAACATGCAACGCAACAGCTCATGATGTATGCGGACTCGTGCCTGAATTTATGTGAACGTTTTCGGACTAGCGCTTTGGGCTGACCTACGCCTTCACATTCTCTTGCTGCGTGTGATGAATACATTTATTTCGCTCTGCGTTTCCCTTAAACCTTCCATATGTCGCAAACTTTGTGTTCGCTTGCGGCGTATGTTTGTCCTCCTCCGTTTGCGGCTCAGCCTATCATAACCACAGGGTACAACCTCGACACAACCATCGTCGAGTCCTACCGTGGCTTGCTTGAGGTCGATCTGGCGGACTGCATTGATGCCTGTGAAGTTAACAAGTGATTCAGAGCGGCGTTTACTTGTGCAGCAGAGGACGGCAAGGCAAACAGCTTCTCGGGAAATTCGTCATGTGGCGTCCCCATTGACCCGGATGCGGAGCTGTACCTAACCGAGAGGCATCTTGCTCTGCTATACCGATTTCGGGGCACAGAGCTGGCGTCCGCGACCAACAGCCCTCCTCCCCAGACCCTTGCTGAACGTACCATGGCGTGTAATGAGAACAAGGATTGCGTGTTCTGGAATTTCAACTGGAGCAATCAGAGTTGCGAATGGCTACGCGACATAGAAACAGGCAACGTTCTTGAACGTAATCTGGAGTGGATAATCGGGAGCGCAAATTTGACGCCTGAACGTCTGTTCAGGCAACCGGTGAGCGTGCTGGAGCTCACCAACGTGTTCAGAAGCTGACGCGTATATACACGAATCCGTGTGCGCGTACAAGCCGCCCCACGGACTGCCTACGTAGTCTAAATGTCACCAGGAAAGCTGCCTCTCTCCCTGCCTGCTATTTGTATACATATGCGTCGCCCAACAAGCTCTCTGCGTATGTGCCCTCATATACTAGTCGCCACGCGCTGCCTGTCTATGCGTGCACATGCGTGTGTGCGTATCGCTCTGTTCTTCCTTCCGTTTTATTCTCTCAATCTTGTATGTACACATGCTCGGCAATAACTCGAGTACGGGAATAGGTGCGTACTTTTCGAGTGTACACGCGTGTGTGTAGACCCCTCTTCATTTTTTTCTCCGTTTCGCTCTCTCTGTCTGTATACACACCTACCCACACACTCGTGTACTCGAGTACAGTTCTTGAGAATCCCCAAGCTTCTTACACTTGCGCTGCAGACAACACTCTCTGCTGCGTGCTGCTGTAACTGAGACAGTCTTGGTTGACACATCGTTGGCCATCCCCTACGGAACGCCCTTTGAAGCTGGAAGTAACGTGGACTGTGCTACTACATGCGACGCCTAGGGCGCATCCCCGGCCTAGGGCATTGAGTTTGTGCTTGAAGGGTTCGAGGACTATAGGTGCACCACCGAGTTCCCAGACGCAACCACGCCCAAGACGGAAAGCACCATTGTCAAAATGCCAGCAAACGGCCCGTACGAGTCCTTTATGTGGGAAGAAACTCAATCAGGTCACGCTGAAAAAAGCCTCTGGAGTGCGCACTCTGGTGTCGCAGGTCGAAAGAATGCCAAGCCAGGCAGTTCATCCCGCCTTACCGATGTAGTCTCTACTCGAAGGTGAAATATGCTCTCCCAGCACCCGCAGGCGACATACACCTTCAGGTCACTGTTGCAGGCACCCTGCGGGTTGCACTAGGAGCTGTGGACAACCTTCCGAGTAAGGAAATAACAAGATGTGCTGCGCTGTGGCAACGAGACAGTCACCCGCAAATGCATTCGGGCGGCGGCAGCAGGACACTCTCACAGTAGAGCATTCCACAGTAGAGGTCGCACATACATATGGGTCCTTGAATTTGGATTCATATTTAAAGAGGTTTATGTTTGTAGACGTGCTGTTACACAGAAGATCCAGGTCTTCTTCAACGCCAACTTTTCACTTTGCCTCTCTTTTTTCCCAGTAACACCCGGTCAAGCGCTGAGTGCCGCGGTGGCTGACAGCGTGCCCCTTGCTACGATCACCAACTGCGTCCCTCACTGCGCGCGACAGTGCGAGAAAAAGCCACCATGTAGACGCTGGTCTGCCGTGAACAAACTGGAGGGGATTGGAGCTATCTACGAACAGGACTTGCAAAATTGAATTCGGGCAAGGCTTCCTGGACAGGCCTAAAGCCCGGCGTCTTTATTGCATTCGACGTACCGCTCGAGGGCGGCCTCCTGCAGGCACCGCCCATTAACACCTTAGCTGTATCTTAAATAGTACAACGTTCTACGACCATCAAAAAAGCGGCGGCGTGCGCAGAGTTGTGTCTCCAGCAAGAAGCTTGCGCAGGGTGGATGGTTCGAGGCCTGCATTCTTTTCAAAGGAACGCTTTCAGTGAAGAATGGACATAGCGCTGGCTGTATTTCTCGGGGCAAGGTGGCTGTCAAGGAAGCGCTGCAGTATGAAAGTGAGTGAGACAAGGAGGAATGGTACATATAGGATATAGTGAAGAGGATTTGTGTTGGTGGAAGACTGTCACGAGGAGACACTCCGCACTTGAGTGACAGGCTGAAATCAAACTGAGTTAGTACCGTCTCTGCGAATAGTGGACGAGCCGTACGACAAAAATTAAAGGCACTGTAGCATACGTCTATTGCTGGATTTCGGTGTCCCCTCAAAAAGGACCCTCTGAATATCTCAGCCACAGACGCGTTCACGCCGGTAGGTCAGCGTAAAGACTGATGACAGGGCAGAGGTCCCGAGGGTGCTGAGTGGAAATGTCTTTCAAGCGCATTCTATCGACCCACTCACATCGAACGTGGTTTTGCAGTACTTTAAACCACAGTACATGCTTATCACAGAAAAAAAAGCCATTTTCCCAGCCCATGCACGGTGTATGGAGCGCTCACTCTATTGAGACGAGTTGCTGTGGTGGGTGCAGTGAAGAACGGAGCAGGGTTGAATCCCACGCAGGCGACAGAAATCAACGCGGACACATCTCCTTCTTGCGAAACCCGGTGCATAGAGAGACAGACGTGTTTTTTCTGGTCGTGGAATTCAGCGGTCTACAGTGTCTCCACAGTGAAACCGCCTTGCATGCCGTACCACGTAGGGGCAGCGTCCTTGTCGAAATGCCTTATCGCTTCTTAAACCCTTTATTCATGGTGGCGTGGATGGCACGGAAAGTGAAAAACTCACACTCGTCAATGACGTTTGCGGCTGCGCTAATGCCTGCTCTGAGGAGCCGCTGTGCGAAGCGTGGGCCGTCCACCCCTTCCATGATCGCAGGAGATTCACGAACGCACCAAACGTATTTTTCGGGATTCCGGGCGCCAGAGAAGTTGGACTTCTCAACAGTTGCGAAGAAGACGCAAGTGCGACTCAGTGAACACTGCCGTTCGCCAAGGCCTTGCCGAAGTAACACGTAAACGTCACCGCACGCAGACGTTTTCTCTTACACATGGGCGCTGGGGATGACACGTCTGCGCGTTCAGGGGGACGAAATTTTACGTGCTGGATGTTTGCCTCGATAATACTCTCTAGCACAGAGGAAAGAGACTTCACTACAAGCTCGCATGTTTCCGTGTACGGACGCGCGAATGTGGAAATATATCTGTAATTTCGTAAGACCTTCCTTGAATCAAACACAAGAGGGTACTCCCGTGCACCGAGTCCGCTGACCACGGAGAAAGCTGCCGCACCACACTACACGCCCCAAGCAGTAGATGATTTCCAGCTGCTTTTCATACGCTCCTATTCCTTCTACGCTTTCTGTTCTTCGGCGTATGATGCGTCGTGCATGCCTTCGCTCCTTCCACCTTTTCTGTGGCTCCTGTGCATCTGTGACGGGCAGGCGACAGGCTTCTACATGGACACTCGAAGAGAGCTACTTACAAGTTCTTCAGAATTCGTAGATCTGTTTGAATAATCGTGCCTGTCTCGGTGCTGCAGTGGAAGGGAGCACAATAATAATCCTTGCCCAGAATAGCGAACGGATTGAACAGGCGGTTACGGTATTCGCCCGCCGTCTACCAGGAGATTCATAAACAACAATGGTCCAATGTTACCGGTCACCGCTCATCGTGAGACCGGGCTGACCTGTGTCGCTCTTCCACTATCACGCAGAAAGAACGAAACGCCCCACGTAGGTACGCACATACCGCCACGACGACCGCGTCCTCTTCGTGTAAGGCGAGACGAGCACATTTGCACGCCGTGCGCAGGCGCCCTTTGCCTGTGTGTCTGCTCTCACTCACTGCCTAAGTGCTCGTAAAAACGCGCACCTCACTGACGGACCTGCTCTCAGTTATGGTGTGGCTACCGTATCGCCAATAACTTCGCGTGTCGAGCACCGCCCGGCAATCCCTCTCGTGCTACCAGCAGCGCTCGATTCTGCATCTCTCCCACGTAAAACACTTTAGAACTTCGTATGAGACCTTGTCTACTGCGAGATTTTTCACTTCAAAGCGTTGCCTGGCATGTGTGGTTGCACACACACAGTGTCCAAGTGCACTCTGCTGTCTCATGTATGACAGAATTTCGCCACAAAACACAGATGGTCGGCACACGTTTTTGGTGTGGAGATTGCTCCAAGGGCACAAGTGAAGGCGTGTACATATATCCTCTTTAACTGTGCAGTCTTTCTGTCAAATAGAGAAAAAAGGCCAGCTTACACTGTATTTTATCCGTGCACTCACTCGTTCCCCACATGTATAGTTTTTTCAAAAGGCGACATGATTTCTACGCTATTTCCCATAGGGGGTATGTCAAACAGGCACGGATACGCAGCCGGGACGCTTTTCGATGCAAGCTGCAGCCAGAGAATACACTACAGTTCAGCTGGTCTCGCGAAACGGAGAATTTCAGTTTCTTCTTGGGCGTCGTCTTCCCTTCATAAATCATTCGCAGACACACTTTGTCTTCCACGGGCAAAATGAGGAAGAGAATCGTGGGCGAACCAGATGGACAGGTAGCACTCTCTAATTTTCACGCATGCTGGGTGCAGGCAAGTTGGGTGCAGGCAGAGTGTAACAGAATGAATATTTAATTTGAGAATCGCATTCGTTTTGATATCGAGAGAAGTAGAGTACGAGGCTAGTCAAACGGCGGTCGTCTATCCTCTAGGCTATCCAGGTGTACGACAAAACTCAGTACCGCGCGACCAAGCTGAACACGGTGTCCTTGACGAGCCATGAAAAAAGTAGATACTCGTTTTTAACGCGGACGTAATGGAGTGCAGTGAGGAAGTAATTTCTTCGGTCTGTATAAAGTTCGTGGATTTACCAGTGTAACGTGCAGCTTCCCCCTACCATGTTGCCCTGTCACGCCACCATGGACGCAGACATGTTGTGTGACTCTAGGATTGAAAGTTGAACCCAAAAAAAACCCTTACATACTTGAAAAGACTCTTTTTCGGCGTCCGGCCATTCGAGGATTCTGCAACGATACTAACAGGTGCGGTCGCTGACGTTTCTCCGAAGATGTGCCACTGTATAACGCAAAAAGCATATCTCCCTTTCCACAAAAGTTGCAGGTGATATAGCTTTGTTATACGTACTTGTGTTCAGCAACCTTCTCACCTGGTGTTCTTCTCCGGAGTGGTACAGACTGGCACTATCTCTAGTGTGACGCAATGGATAGAAAGACGAGTGCTTGATCTGCACTCGCACATGCGTGCTTTGCACGGCGAAATTTAAAAGCGTGTGCCATGCTTTTTGCGAAGCACGAGAACACCGTGTCTCGCCAGACAGCTGGTGAGCAGTAACATATACATGGATATGTGTGTGTGCACAGACACACTGCGTAGAAGCAGAACGCCGTTTTTCGCGAGACGGCTGGTGAACAGTAACATATACATGAATATGTATGTGTGCACAGACACAATGCGTAGAAGGAGAACGCCGTTTTTCGCGAGACGGCTGGTGAACAGTAACACATACATGAATGTGTATGCGTACACAGACACACAGACTCGGAGTTTTGTGGAACCCTACGCACATCCTGATGAAGCGCAAGGGCAGAATTTTACAGTAAGTACGTTGCAGCGAATCCTGCCACAGATCGAAAAGAGTGAGGGTGGACTTCCGCGCGGAGGCTGACCACCAACAGTTTCCTAAACAAGAACGAAAGAGTTACAGGAAGTGTCCTTGCATATTTGCGATGGGCGTACACGTGAGGTTTTCTTCGAAGACTGCCATCGTTTACTAGCCGTCGAGGAGGCACGAAAACATCTTCGCATGCTACGTCCGATACTACACGAACCCACACACCACAGCCGGTTTCTTTTTGGCATATTCCGACGTCGACCATAGGAAGCTAACTGTACTTCTTTCGCGAAACCGCGTACCTACGCAACTGTATTCGGCGAAAAGAATGAGAAAGAGCACGCGCTGAGACTGACTGCGTACACAAGTATATACTTTCATAGGCATATTCACAAGTCTCGACGTTGGCGTTGTGCATCTGCATTGTGTATCTCACTGAGGGCCTTTCACAAGGGCCTTGCGTACGTCTATCGCATGTGGAACATGCACACGAGCCCACCCAAGCGCATGCGACACCACGGAGCACCTACCGAGGGGGGAGCACGAGAAAAAGGTAGTAATGTACTTCCCCGGTTGCATGCGTGGCCGGAGGAACAACTGTCCGTTGTTGCCTGCCTGTCGCATGGTACCGCTTGTGCTGCCGCTGGCGTTATTTTGGATGTGAATTCTGCAGCTGCTTGGTCGTCATGGAGAGAGGGACGGCGTAGCTGCGGCTCTTCCGAGCGGGGGCAAATTAGTCCTTTAAGTGTGACACGGCTTCGCTATTTTCCCGTCAGTAATGGTACCGAAAGCCGTACCGTTGCAGCAAACACGCAGCCGCGAAGGTGCTGAAATCTATGCATAATGGGGGAGATCAAACATATACAACAGTCGAGAGAAAAGCTTCTTTGATCGTCAGAAGAGCTGCTGCCTGTCCGCACCCGGCGATCTGGGCCGAGGAAAGTCTACTTTTGTACTGCAGCGCGAATTGCCATTTCTTACGTGCTCAAGGTCTTTTTTTTTCATCGTCTTTCGGGACTCCAGCTGTTGCGACAGCTGAGCTAGTTACCCATACTCCCTGCTCCTGTGTTTCCCCTGCTGCAGCTGCTGTAGCACTGGTTATTTCTGACTTTTGCATGCCGGGGACCCGTTGTTTCTCAACTGGTGCGCGGTTTCTTTCCAAGTATTTCATGGTTGTTGTCACTGAAGGCAGCAGCAGCACCAGGATTTCTCCGGTCGTCTCATTCTTTTCCCCTCCTCGGCTACAAAGCAGCTTTTTCTGAATCGCGACCCTTCAGCACCCCCTGCTCTCTCCATCTGCGGGAGGAGCAGATTCGTTTCTCTCCCTGTCCCTGCTGCCCGCTGATTTTTCTACTCGGCCATTCTTATTCGACAAATGAAGCAGCAGCACCAGTGACAGAGCCGTCTTTCTTCACTCTGATGCAGCAGCTGCTGCTGCGTGTGCTTCTTCATTTTTGCTTCTGGTCCGGAACGTCCTTCGCCCTGTCTGTCTGCGGCATTAGTAGCCGTGTGCAGCGTCCTTCCAAGGAGCAGTTTCCGGCCGCACGGCATCTGGTAGCGGCTGCTGCTGACCAGCTGCACACACTACTAATCATTCTGCTTCTGCTACGCGTCCATACGTTCAAATTTTCTCGAGTGCCACCCCGCCAGCAGCAGCAGCTGCCGCGGCTGTTTCCCCCGTTACTCTATTCCACTGGCCTGTGCACCACGGCAGCCGAAACTTGTTTCCGCGTCTTGAAAAAACGTGTGTAGTAGCGCGAGAAGCTGCGGGTCCAGCTGCAGGTGGCGTGGCAGCAGCCGCAGTGAACTACGCGACCAGCCCATCACTTTTATCTGCCGAGTTGCAGCATCAGCTACAACGTAAACTTTTCTCAGAGTTGGCTACACATACCGACTCTCCGGCGAAAGCTCGTGCGGCGGCTCGCCCTTTCATGGAAACAAGTCAGAGTCTTCTTTTTTGCAACAGCACCGGCGTCTCGTCGTCGGATGATTTTCTCTCGTAGGTCTCCGCAGCAGGACGAGCAACAGTGACAGCGGCTGAGTGTCGTATCCGTAGAAACTCCTCCTAAAAGGAGGAGAGGCTGTGGCACTTCTGTGTCAGACTCATTTCTTTTTCCAACACAAGGCTTTGCACGAGCACCCCGTCCTACGACTACTCGCCATGTAGCAGTGTCTAGCCCGTACGACGTTCATGAGGAGGAGGAGGAGGAGCAGCAGCGACGTGTGGAACTCACGTCTGTAGCAACATATATAACGACAGTTAAGAGGTGTTACTGCTCCTCGGCAGCGGTGCCCTGCAGTCTTCGGTCTCCGTGAGCGGTCGGGAGTGTCTCACCTGGCCGGGAATACCCCGTCCTGCGGCGCGGCTCTCGCAGCAGGGCCTCCCGGTGCGTCTTCGTTGTCACTGCTCCTTGGTTTCCTGCTGCCGATGCTGATGTAGAGGTCGCATATTGCTTCTGCTGCTCCTGCAGTGCTGCTGCTGCCGCCTGTGCGAGTGCTCCTGTTGCTGGTTTTTCGCCGGCGCACTGCGGCTCCCGCTGCGTCGCTGCGCTGTGGCTGTTGCTGCTGCTGCTGTCAGCGAGACGTTTCAGCGGCTGCTGCAGGCGGGCACTCCTGCCGCCGTATTCCTGTAGGCCGGAGTGCGCGTTGCTATTACGCGGTGATGCGTGCCTCGCTGCAGGGCGGCTCGTGGGGTGATACACCGCAAGAAGGGACCGCGCGGCCACTGCAGCAGACAGTACTCTGCAGGGGTGTTGGTGCGAGAAAACGCAGGACCTGTGTTTATACCTGCACATGCTTGAAAGCAGCGGCTGAAGTCGCCTGCAAAAGCAGCAACGACAGAGAGCGGCAGGAGACAGGGCGACAGCAGCGGTAAGGGAGGCTGACGGCAGGGGAAGGAAAGGACTGCTTGCAGCAGATGGCAGCAGCAGCCGCAGAAACAGCAGCGGATGCTGCAGCTGCTGTTTTACCAGCTGCTGCCAGCGCACCTGCGGTGGCCCGCCGTCCCCGACGCTTCGACGTTCGCACGCGGGAACCAGCGCAGCAACAGGGAGGGCACCAGCAGCAGGACGGGGGTCCGGAGATGCGGCAGCAGCAGCAGAGGGACGGCGTGGGCGCAGAAGCAAGCCCGAGGAGCCGAGAAAACTCGGAAGGTAGTCGAAGGGGTGGAACTCGTAGGAAAAGGGGGAGGAGCAGCAGCAGCAGCAGGGAGCGACAGCATAGCAGCAGCAGCAGCAAGCATCGGGCAGCCGACGGCGCCAACAGCAACAGATTACTGCGACGAGAAGAGGGGGACTTCTCCGGACGCGGAGCAGCTGTGTCTGGAGAAGACGACAAGCAGCAACAAGCTCAGGAGCAGGGGAAGGAGGAGCAGCAGCAGAACGAGAACCAGCAGCGGGGACGTGAACCGCAGCAGCAGAAAGAACGAGGCGAATCAGAGGGGAGGGCGAAAAAGCGAGACCGCGGGTCGCCTCGCTGTGTAGAGCTGCGGAGGCAGAAAAGAGGAGACGAAGATGCGGTGCCCGCTGTTGGGAGCAACAGCAGCAGCAGTAGAAGGCGAAGAAGCAGAACGTGCAGTCCGCCAACCGCCGCCAAATTTAATTACGTCCAAGAGACGGGGCGTGATCGACATTCCACCCACAGAGGTAATTTTGTAGGACACTCGTTGCTTTCTCTGCAAGCAATTGTTCTGCTGCTGTGTCTGGTTCTGCGCACGCCGACAGAATTGCTGTTTCTCTCTGTCTGTCTTTCTCTCTCTATTCCTCCCTCTCGCCTTCACTCTGTCACCCTTTCTGGGTCTGAAAGTGCCGAGTGTATTGTCTTCTAGGAATTTTGCGTGTGCAACGGATACAGAAGGGATGTGTATGTATCTGAATGTGTGTGAATTCTTGTCGTCGTTTGCCTTGTTGCCGTCGGCCGTCAGCTGGGTGCGACGTTGCTGCTACTGCTGCTGCTACGCGTTTTGCTGTCCATGTGTGTTTGCTGCGGCTCCTGGACATGCTGCTGCTGCGTAGACCGGGTGAACGGGTTGTAGCTGGCGCGACAGCTGCAGTGCTGTTGTCTGCTGCTGTGCGCCTACGGCTGCCACCGCAGCTCCCGTTCTACGGCCGACGACACTGCCGGGGCAGATGTGGCGCTGCGATGAGGCTTGCTAACTAAGGTGCTTGTGCCGGTGTTGCTGCTCGTGGTTTCCGCGGAGTTCATAGGGGAGCGCGTACCGCTGCTGCTTTGCTGCAGCTGCTGCTGGGGCGTTGTTGTTGTTGCAGCTGCTGCTTCTTCTTTGCCTTGGTGCTGTGCCGCTGCTGCTTTTGTTGCCGGGCAAGTCCGGCGAGACGTGCTGCTCCGGCGCAGTTGGTGGAAGCGTGGGTGCGACAGTGGGTCTGTTGATATTGCCTGGCAGGGGGCCGCATGTGCTGCTGGGCTGCTGATGGGGGTGCTGCCTGCTGCTGCTGTCGCTGATGGTGCTGCTAACCGGGTGGTTCTGCGGCGGCGCGTGGGCTGCTGGGAGGGCTCATACTGTGTTGCTGCAGCTTGTACATAAATGCGATAGGTCGCTGCTGGTTGCTGCTGCAGGCGACGAAGAGGAAGACATCAGCAGGGATCGAAGCCGCCGTGATGGGTGGAGACGGGAAAAGGAGCGTCCGCAGGCCCGGGGACGCCAAGGTGGGGGCAGCGGCGACGGCGAACGAAGAAGAAGAAGCGGCAGCAGAGAGAGAAGCAGCAGCCGTAGAAGAAGAAGGAGCAGACAGAGAAGCGACAGTTTTACGAGAAGAAGCAGCAGCAGAAGACGAAGCATCAGCAGGACAAGACCGAACGCTGAATGGAACAGGGGCAGTGTCGTAGGGCGGCACAAAGTGGAGGCGACGGAAGGTGCGGGCAGCAGAAGGTGGGGGAAGAGGGAGATACGTCGTCACGGAAGAAGTGAACGGTCGCCACCAGCAACAGAAGTATACAGGGAAGGGGGAGCAGCAGCAGAAGGTGGGTCAAAACGGGCTCACGAAGGAGCAGCAACACCCGCAGAGAGGAGAGGAAGAGCAGCAGCCGCTGAGCGAGCAGCCGCAGAAGTGGGTGAGAGAACTGCAGCAGAAGGGAAGGGCAGAAGAGGAGAAGCAGCAGATGAGAGAGCAGCTGCAGGGGAAGAGAGGAGAGGAAGCGCCGCGGATCGGAGAGCAGAAACAGCGGAGCCAGAAGGAGGGAGCGGAGAGCGAGAAGAAGGGAGCAGACAAGAAAGCAGAAGGCGCCGGAGATTCCCCGACGGCAACAGTCAGGAAGAGCGTCACGTGGACAGAGAGGCTGCTGGAACAGCAGGAGAGACACCAAGAAGTGACAGTGTGGACTGCAGAGTAGCAGCGTCGCAACAGCGTCACAGCTGTCCGGACGGTGTTCGTGCAGAGGGAGACGCAGTAAAGAAAGAAAGAGCTGAGCGGAAATGTGAAAGGGAGAAAGATACTTCGTCTTTTTCGGCTGGACGGCGCAGCAGCGTTGCGGAAGCTGGGGAAGCGGACCAGAAGGAGTCCTGTAGGGGGAGACAAGAGGAAGCAGCAGCAGCAGCAGGAACTGCAGCAGCAGGAGCGGAGGCGGAAGAGAAGAGAAGATGGAGAGGCGTATCAGAGAGAGGGCACCGTCCAGAGCAGCAGGAGAATGGGTACGCGAACGAAGCAGCTGCTGCTGGAGGCGAGAGGCGGCGGCACAGGGGCGAGAGAAGCCGAGAAAGAAGAAGCAGCAGCAACAGCAGACGCAGACGCAGCAGGCGTCGAGGCGGCAGCGGAAGCAGTCGACGGAGCAGCAGACCTAGGGAGTCCCAAGAAAACCGCAGGAGAAGCGGCGGTGCCGCAGCAGGAGAAATACAGGGCAGACAACGACAGCACGAGGAGAACGTGTCGCGCGAGGACCAACAGGGAAGTCAGATGCATCGGGAGGAAGGGCCGACACGCAGTGACTTTCCAGCAGCAGCGGAGAAAGACGGAAAGACGCGAAGGCGTAGAGAGAGCGCGGAGGGAGGAGGTGTGCCTTACGCTAATTGCGTGAAGCAGGAGAGGGAGCAGTCTAGTTCAAGAGACTTTGCTGCTGCGTCCCCTGCACGCGCTACTAACGGGAAGTTAGCTGATGCCGCGGGTGCTGCTGCAGCTCCCTCGTCTTCGGGAAGGGGCCAGGGAAGGCAAGCTGGAGCTCGCAGCAGCAGAAGCGGCAGTAGGCGTCGCCAGGGAATTGAAGAGGAAGAAAAGTGGGAGCAGCAGCGAGTGCGGCAGCGACACAGGGAAGAGCACGAGCAGAGAGAGCAGCGTGAAGAAGAGCAGCGGCGGCCGCGAGAAATCGAGCAAGAAAGAGAAGCCCGAAGAGTCGTAGTGGCTGCTGCTGGTTCTGCTGTTGAGGAACGGAGGAGGAGGAGTAGCAGCAGCAGAAATAGAAGGCCGCACCGGAGAGAAGAGGGAAAGGAAAGTCGGCGGCGGCGACGGGAAGAGGAGGAGGGGGAGGAAAAGAAAGAGAGAAGGGACAGGAGACGAAAAGAGCCTGCTTCACCGTCTTCGTCTGAAGCTTTCGGAAGAAGCACTCGTCAACGAGAAGAAAACAGCAGCAGCAACAGGAAGCTACAGCAAAATGAAGAAGAAGACGTGGGGAAACAGAAGCTAGAGCAGCAGCGGGGGGAGAGCGGTAGCAGTGGCGCTGGTCTTAGAGACCGGAGTGCGAGACGGGAATATTCGCGTGAACGAAGGAAGGAGGAAGAAGAGCGAGACAGGCACAGCGGCAGGAGAGTCCGTCGCCGTGGCTCGCAGAGAGCAGCAGCGGCGTTGGGGAGGGTTTATCCCCGAAGATACTTTGCTGAAGACGCAGTGGGCCAGCGCAGCAGGAGCAGCAGCGACCGCAGCAGCAACCGAAGAAGAAGCAGCAGCAGGAGAGGGCGCCCGACGAAGAGGAGAAACAACGACACCGGAAGGAGAAGCAGGAGCAGGAGGCGCGGTGCATCAGCTGGGTCAGACAGCAGCAGAGACCGTGCAGCAGCAGCAGCAGGCAGACGCATAAAACAAGAGAGAGATGACTTTTCTGCTCACGGGGGAAGTGCTAAGGGGAGTAGAGAAAATGATCGAGAAGAAGATGCAGCAGCAGGAGCAGAGCAATCCACACGGCGGCGCGCTCCGTCGGTCGACTCGGAAGCTGCTGCGGCTCGACCTGCTGCTGCACCACGAGACGGCGATGGGGCCGCCAAGAGCGAGAAGAAAGTCAAAGAAGAAGAGTCAATACCGGACGCTCCTCCCGTAGACAAAGACGTGGAAGAATACGCCAGGAAGAAGATCGCCTCTGTCACCCTGCAGGATGTTGGCCGCGCAGGTGAGGACGCACAAACAAGGGGCTTGACGGGAACTGCAAACATTTGAAAAACGTACTGCGCATGCGCGTCTCTCTTTGAAAATCTGCATGACTAAGACAGCCAGTATTACCCCCGCTGCTGCTACTGCCGCTGCCCTTACTGCTGGTACTGCCGCTGCCCTT
Organism: Sarcocystis neurona; assembly: GCA_000727475.1. Lineage (NCBI taxonomy): Eukaryota > Apicomplexa > Conoidasida > Eucoccidiorida > Sarcocystidae > Sarcocystis > Sarcocystis neurona. The sequence goes on from KL647293.1 coordinate 137,624, forward strand.
GCTGCTGGTACTGCCGCTGCCCTTGCTGCTGGTACTGCCGCTGCCCTTGCTGCTGGTACTGCCGCTGCCCTTGCTGCTGGTACTGCCGCTGCCCTTGCTACTGGTACTGCTGCTGCCCTTGCTGCTGCCCTTGTTGCTGCTATTGCTGATCCCCTTGCTGTTGCTACCACTGCTCTTGCTGCTGCTACTAGTGGTGCAGCTCTTGCTGGTCTCTACTACTGCTGCAGCTCGTGCTACTACTGGTGCAACTCTTGCCGCCGCTACTCTGTTGCCCGTGCTGCCGGAAATGCTGCTGCTGGCCTTTTGGCTGCTACTACTGCAGCTGCTCTTGCTACTGCCACCCTTGCTGCTGCCACCCTTGTTGCTGCTGGCGCGGGTGTCCTGCTTCTGCTGATGTACTTGCTGCTGCCAATGCTGCTCATTACCCTGCTGCTGCTGCGGCGGGTGACGCTTTTCATGACGCGGCTGCTGCTCACGCGCACGCGAGCGCTGCTACCCACGTCCCTGTCGCAGGAAATGCAGCAGTTCTCTTTGCGGCCGCGCCTACCTCTTTGAAGAAGGAGAACCTTTTAAAGATGAAGTGTCGACCCCGGAGGGTGTAGAAGCGCCTGTGTATTACGTACGCAGCCTCAGCTCCGCTCCTGCTGCTTGCGGTGCTGTTGCTGCGAAAGGAGCAACGGGACGCATCTCCATGCTGGCGCTGCAGCAAGTGCTGTGCGTAGAAGCTTTCTATCATTCCTGCACATGAGTTTCTCGAACGTGTATATACATGCGCCTTGATGGCGACGGGATATTGGGTGGGAGCTGAAGGAGCTGCCGAAGTGGAAGGTACCTGTAGGCTGTCCGCGGCAGTGTTATTTGCAGTGTACGTCCTCTGCGAAGAACTGGCGAGGGGGGTGTATGTACACTCGACGTCGGTCCGATTTGCATTTCACGCGGGATGAAAGAAAAACACCGTGGAAGCGTTCGTATCCTGTACGGGTGCGAGAGGGTGCCTTGTGTAGATCATTCTTTGGGCGGCAACACTGTACGCAGGATTTATTCCGGTGTACGTACACTCCAAGTAGGTCTCAGCTACGGTAGTTTACGCCGATGCCACGTTTTTTTCGTCTTCCCTTGTGTCGAGTGCCCTGGTGCGCTCCACTTGGACTGTGTCTGCATTTGGCGACGGGCGAGAATGTTCTCAGTGTTCGTACACCCCACTATAATGGTCGGATGTGTGTCCAGATGAATGGTAGCTGCCACTCTGTGGTGTACGTACACCAGAGATAAGAAGTTCAAATATGTCTATGCAGAGCATTTGACGCCGAATACACCCACCGTGGTTACACAGAGATACACAGAGACACATCGCCTTTGCGTTTCTAGTCCTCTTAACTTCATTCTTTCTTTTTCCCTTCTTTCTCGTTTTTTTGCTTTTCTCTGGACGGATGACGTGCGCGCGCGAGTCTCCTCGCTGCCGCACGGCGTGGCTCGGCCTGGTGGTGGCTCTCTGCTGTTGCATGCGTTTTCCGCGATAGTTTGTTTCTGTGCGTGCGCCAAGTCCAGATTTGTGCTCGTTTTCCTGCCGATGAACTTTTCCTTCCTGCGTGGCGCTCGCTCTTCACCTGCCGTTGTGGAACAGCTGCTCTCGTGTGCTGCTGGAACCAAAAATTCAGGAGGAGTGTACGTCCCGCCGTTTAAGTTGGCAAGGCTGCAGCAGCAGCAGGGCGGGCTCCAAGAAGATCGCGCCTCTGTTGGTTATCAGCGCCGGATGTGGGAGGCCCTGAGGAAGTCGCTCAACGGATATATTAACAAGGTTAACGTCGCAAACGTCCATAATCTTGTGCAGGTATGGATATATACATGTATGTCTAAATTATAAATTCGTCAATACAGACATACATATATGTTCTACATAAGTGTGTGATGTACGTGTTTCTTATACCTAGTAGTGGCACACACGCGTGGGATGTTTATAGGAGGTCAACCTGCACACGTGTCAAGTGAAGAGTGACGCTGGTGGCCAGTCGTAGTATCCCACCAGCTTCCTAGTCTCGAGTGCCTGTGTACAAGTGACTCTCTGTCTAGTATGTATGGGCGAAAGGTGGTTGTTGCGTATGTGCGTTAGAAAAGGCGCTGAGATAAAATGTCCAGCTGACTCCCTCCATGAAGGCAGCAACGTAGTGCTAATAACTGTAGGCGCACATATACACGTTTATACGTGTATATATATATGTACGTGTACATACATACATAGACTCATATTTACAAATATATATATATATACATCCATACACTGATGTACACACATATTTATCTATATATATATACATATGTATACATCCATACGTAAATATATACGCCTGTTTATAAATCTCTCAGTATATATATATATGTATATGTATGTGAATATAGCGTGGCGCATGCATACGCTGGTCAACAGCACTAGCTTTTTCACGCTCTCGATCGATTTTTAGAGCCCGTGCAGCAGATACACCCACGGTAACACTTACATATGTGTCCCTTTGTATGTGGATTTCGTCTCCCTGTCTGCTTTCCCATCAGCATCTTTAAGTGTACCCTGTAGCCACACTCTTCTCCCGTCGTCTTCCTCTCTCTCCTTCGCGGTCCCGCTTATTTCCCTTCACTTTTATGTTTTTTTTTCTCCGTTTCTCACTGCAGGAACTTTTCAGAGAAAATCTAATCCGAGGACGAGGGCTGCTCGCACGGGCGCTGCTGCGAGCGCAGATGGCGTCCCCGGGCTTCACCAACGTCTACGCCGCGCTGCTGTGTGTCATCAATTCTAAATTGCCGGAAATAGGAGATTTAGTATTGAGGCGGGTTGTGCTGCAGTTCAGGTACGCTCGCTCGTCTGCCATTTCCTTCTTTCTGTAGAAATGCTGTTGTTCGTCTCCCTATCTCTCCATCCGTGTGTGTTACACACAGACAAAGACGTGCTTTTATATGTGTATCTCTGTCAGGAAGTATAACGGACGTCCTGTATGCAGTAGTAAAGTTATAGTTTGTTTGTGTGCGCAGTAGAATTCGTCTCATGAATTTGTATGTGTGTATGCGTAGAAGTGTACGTGGGGGACACAAACGAAACAGGGACGAGGAGAGGTGTGAGTATTGTGAATCTTGGTAGGCTATCGCCTGCCAACAGTGTTGGACAACATGCAGCAGCAGCAGCAGGGCAGCGGAGCAGCGGCAGAGCACCGGAGCAGGAACAGCTGAGCAGTGGCCATACCAGCAGCCATAGCAGCAGCTGGAAGAGGAAACGCAGCGGAATAGCGAAGCAGTCTGAGAGCAGTAGCGAAGTCGAGCGGAGCGCTGTTCACAAAGGAGGCGGCGGAAGGAGGGTGCGCAGCAGCAGCAGCGAGTCTACGTGGGCAACTGCAGGGGCGAAAGTCAAAATGAGGTTCCTGCAGCAAAAGCAGCCGCGCGTCATCGCAGCAGCACCCTTCACGCGTAGACATACAGTTTTTCTCTCGTTCACTTTTATATGTAAAGATATATATATATATATACATGCGTATACAGAGAGATGTATATGGATAAAAGGGAATATATATTGAGAGAAAAGTGTAGATAGATATGGATAGACATGGGTAGATAGGTGTCCATTTGCATCTGTATGTTTGTTTACAGAGAGAGATACATACAGAGAGATACAGATAGATAGGTGTACCTTTGCTTGTCTACGTTTGCATTTGTGATTGATACATAGATATATATGTAGACGTATCAACGACTGCAGGGACAGCCTCATTTGAGCAGCTCCGTGGGGGGCTGAGGCCGCCGGACGTTATCGTCAGCCGCAGTAGCAGCGAAGAAACAGCGACGGCCAAGGCGGCAGCAGCTGCAGCAGCGCGTGAAACAGCGTTTCCCTGGGGTGTGCGTGTGTGGGGTGATACGTGCAGGCGGGCGTACCGAAGAAATGACAAAATCGTCTGCCTTGCCTGCGTCCAGTTCCTCGCACACCTCGTCAACCAGCGGGTGGCACACGAATTAGTGGCGCTGCAGCTCTGTGCGCTGCTGCTGGAGTCCCCAACGAACGACTCCGTAGAAGTCTGCGTCGGCTTTCTCACGGTATAAAAACCTACAACCACTTGCTGCTGCCGCTGAGAGCCGCCTGCTGCTGCCGCTGAGAGCCACCTGCTGCTGCCGCTGAGAGTCTCCTGCTGCTACCGCTGAGAGACGCCTGCTGCTGCTGCTGAGCGTCGTCCGGCAGCTGGTACTGCGGCTGCTGCTGTTAGGGACGCAGGGCTTCGATTGCTGCCGTTCTTGCGGCTGCTTCTTCTCACTCCCCGTCTGCTGTTGCTACGGATGCTGCTGCTGCCCGTCACGCCGTTGCTGTTGCAGTGGGTGCTGCTGCTGCGCACTCTGACGCTGCTCTTGCTGCCGAGAGGAAGCCTGCTCTTCTTTTTCGTCGGCTGTGAAGGTGACGCCTGTCCAACTCCTCCTGCTGCCTTCACAGCTGCTGCTACGTTTGCTGCACCTGCGACTGCACAGCTGCTGCTGCCCCGCTATGGCCACCGCGGCCAGTTCTCCCAGTCCTGGTGCGCATGCCGCTTCTCTACAGCGACTGCCGCTCCAAAGCAAACGCAGTCGATTTGCTTCCACACGGACAGAGAGACCGCGCCTGCTGCCGCTGCTGCTCCGCTGCCGCTGCTGCTTCTGCTGCCGCTGCTGCTTCTGCTGCCGCTGCTGCTTCTGCTGCCGCTGCTGCTTCTGCTGCCGCTGCTGCTTCTGCTGCCGCTGCTGCTTCTGCTGGCGTTGCTGCTCCTGCTGCCGCTGCTGCTCCTGGTGCCGGTGCTGCTCCTGTTGCCACCGCTCCTGCTGCGGCCTCTTTTGCTGCCACTGCTGCTGCTGCGGCTCGTGCCGTCCGTGCCACTTGCTGATGCGGTGCGGCTGCTGCAGCTGAGCGATCTGCTGCTGCTGCTTTTTGCGGTGCTGCTGCTTTTTGCGGTGCTGCTGCTTCTTCACTTCTCTCTGCATGTGGCCCGTGGGGCTGTGTGCAGCGACGTAGGTGCGTCGTCTGCTGTCGGTGTTGCGTCCTTGGGTCGTACACGTATATCCTGAGGTTGCCTCTGGGTTGCTGGTTCTCCTGTTACTGTCTTCGGCTGCTGCTGCTGCGTCCGCGCATGCGCTCTCGCACCTGTGCTCCTGCTGCTCCTGCTGCACTAAAAGTGCTGCGTCGCTGCTGTTGTTGCTGTGTGGGTCGCGGGCATGATTTTGCGTCTGCACTCCTGGTGCCGCTGGTATCACCTATGCGGCTGCCGCGTATGCCGCCGTTCTCCCTCCACTCCCCCCCCCCCGGGCGGGTAGCTACTTTGTCTGCTGGTCTGGTGCTGCAGCGCGGGACGGCGTGTAGCTACTGCTGCTCCTGCTGCGCTGTGTGTACCGTCGCTTTGCGTGTCTGCCGCTACTGCTGTCCCTTCCGACTGTGCCGCAGAAAACCCACTCCTGCAGCGCCCCGGGAGGAGTTGTACGAGCTGCTGGTATATCCGCTGTGCTAGTATATCCGCTGTCCGTTCAGTCTGTGACGCACCTGACGTAGCCTGCCGTCTCATTTCTGTTTTCTTGTCTGTCTGGTGCACTACAACTGCGTCTGTACCACTGCTGTTGCTGCCGCTGTAAAACCGGCTGTCTCTGCTGCCGCTCGAACTCCTGCCTAACTGCTGCGTCTTCCTGCTGCGTGGCCGGTGCGCGCGAGCTCCGCTCACAGAACGTGCTGCTGCTCCACTTGCCGTTGCTGAACTTGCTCTTGCGCGATGTCTTTATTGTTACCCTACGTACGGCTGACTCCGCGCGAGTTCTCGACCTAATACGACATTGTGAGCCGCTGCCTTCTCTGCTGCGCTCTCTGCTTCCTTCTCCGGTGCGCCCTCTGCTGCCTTCTCTGCTGCGCTCTCTGCTGCCTTCTCTGCTGCCTCCTCTGCTGTCTTCTCTGCTGCCTTCTCTGCTGTCTTCTCTGCTGTCTTCTCTGCTGTCTTCTCTGCTGCCTTCTCTGCTGTCGTCTCTGCTGTCTTTTCTGCAGTCTTCTCTGCTGCGCTCTCTGCTGTCTTCTCTGCCGCGCTCCCCCCTGCCTTCTCTGCTGTCGTCTCTGCCGCGCTCTCCGCTGCCTTCTCTGCCGCTGCTGCCTTCTCTGCAGTGTTCTCTGCTGCACTGTCTGGTGCCCTCTCTGTTCCCTTTTCTGCCGTCTTCTCTGCCGCGCTCTCTGCTGCCCTCTTTGCTGTTTTGTCTGCCGCGCTCTCTGCTGCCTTCTCTGCTGCGCTCCCTGCTGCCTTCTCTGCTGCGCTCCCTGCTGCGTTCTGCGCTGTCTCTGATGCTGCGTATTCTTTCGCATCTGCTGCTGTTTACGTGCTGTCCACCCGACTGAGGACTGCGCCATCCGCTGCCCTGTAGCGGCCGTGCTGCACTGACTGCTGACGATTCTGCTGCGTTACGGTCTGCTGCATCTGATGGATCTGCTGCTCTGTCTTTGCTGCTACATGCGCGTCTGCGTGTGGACGACCCCAGGAATTGCTGCTGCGTCTCTTCGGCTCTGCTGCTCTCGTTGCACCTGCTGTCGTTGCACGTGCTGCTGTCTGCTGCTGCTGTTGCCGCTGCTGTTGCACGCGCGTCTCTCGCAGCAGGTGCTGCTGGTGGGATTTGTTCGGCACGTCTTTTCTTGCCTGCAGCCGCGTCTGCAGCTGTCTGTCTGTCTTGAAGCGTCTGCTGCTCAGTATCTGCTGCCCCGTGTCTGGTTCCGCATTTCTTCCCTACATGTGTCCTGGGCGGTTGTTGCTGTGCTCGTGCATGGCCTGCGGTGTCTCGGCTGCTGCTTCTGCTGTCGTACGGCAGTGCTGCTGTCTTTTTGCTGCAGCGCCCATGTGTGTGTGCTGCAGTCGCTCTGCCGTCGCTGCTGCTGCATACGCACGTGAGACGGTGTCCGCTTTTCCCCTTGCACGTATGCTGCTGATGCTGCTGCTGCTGCATGTGTGTACGGTCTGCCTTTGCTGCTGCTGCTTCTTCTTTTCTGTGATGCGTTGCTGCAGCAAGTCGGTCAGATTCTCTCCGAGGTGTCACGGCGGGGCTTCGACGCGATCTTCGAGAGGCTCCGGGCCATTCTGCAGGAGGGTCTCAGCGACAAGAAGACGCAGTATACGATCGAAAAGCTCTGGGATTTGCGAAGAAATAATTTTAAGGATCACCCAGGAGTGAGTCTCATAGAAGAAGAGAAGAAAGTCACAAGAGGAAGCAAATGAAAGAAAAGAACATGTAGTGAAGAAGAGGGAAAAGCAAAGACAAGAGGGCAGCAAAGGAAGGAAAGGCAGACGAAGAAAGGGGGGTAGACCAGGGAAGAAGCCAGATACACAGAAATCAAAGGAAGAGCGATGGGAAAAGAAAGACGACCATGCCACGTTGTGAAGGGCGCTGTCCAACTGCAGCCTCTTGGTTCACGCGGGGACTCTCTTCTGTCTTCTGCTTCTGCCCCTGCTGCCGTCCTTTCGCGATGATGGTGCGGCGGAACTGCTGCTCCAACGCGTCCTGCAACAGTGTGTTCACCTGTGTATGCAGACGCTGCTGCTCGTCTGCTGCTAATGCTTACCTGCTACTGCTGCTTATCTGCTGCTACTGGTGCTTGTCCGCTGCTGTAACTCGTCAACCTACGCTGCTCGTCTGCTGCTGCTACCCGTGCAACAAAGACGAGGGAGCTCGTGCATGCGCCGCTGCTGTTGGGGCAGGCGTCCTGCTGCTGCTCCTTGTCCACAGCTGCAACTGCACCCGCAGCTGCATCTGTCTCTCCGACTCCTGCTGCTCTGCGTCTGCTGTGTTTCTGCCTGTCCCTGAATCCTGCTGGTGCTCGTTTTCTTGTCGACATCGTGCTGCTGCCTGCCGCTGCTGCTGGCGCTCAGTTGCTGCCGCCCCACCCCCTTCTTCCCCTCACCTCTGGCGTCCTGCTGCTGGTGTTTCGCGCATGGGGTTGCTGCGCTTGGACTGTAGGTTATTCCCGAACTCGACTTGGTTGAAGAAGACGACAAAATTACTCACGAGGTCGATCTGCTGGCCGACGATCTACGTGGCGAGGAAATGCTCAACGTTTTCCACGCCCAGGACCCCGCGGTATAACTTCCTCACACTTCTCTTTTCATGCCCAGTCCGTCTCTCTCTCGCATGCACATCGTTATGCGTCTGTCTCTATGTTTGTCTCTGGCTACATGTCTGGCCGAGCGTGTGGGAATCTTCCTATCCATAGTTCTTCTGTCTTTCCGTCTCTATCTCGTTATATACATAAATCTAGCTTATCCGCTCACTACATACCTACGCGCGCATACATATACATATATACATATGCGTAAGTCGTAGTCTGTGTAGGCACAGACACAAGTATATCTCCGTCTCTGAATGTCTAAATATAGATGTTATATATACATATATATGTGTAAACGCATATATCTGTATGCGTGTCTTGCCTTCTAGTGTGACACGCAGACGCATATATATTTCACTGTACGGTTGTATTACGTATACAACGGCACTCTCTATTGCGTACACATATATGTGTATAATTTCTATTCGTATATATTATATATATGTAATTACCTATAGCGGTATATATGTGAGACGTGGGTGAAGTAGATACGTTTTAACATCCACACTTCTTTGTCTCTCAACATGACGACCTGCGTGATGAATACGTCTGGACAAAATATACATATACACATATACATGCATATATATATATGTGCATGCATGTGTATACATGCATTAATGACCGTGTGTAGGAGGCTGTGTGATAATATATATATTATATGTGTATTCAGATATGTGTGGATGTGCGTGTGTATATGTGTGGATATATACACACGTGGCAAATGAAGTCTTCGCTGCCGTGTGCGGTCGGTGAAATTGAGACGCAAAAGAGGGACGGGTGCGTGGCCCTGCTGCAGTCGTCTGTCATCGAAGCGTAGACTTTCCTCTGTCCAACTCTGAAAGAAGTTCATCTCTACCCGAAGCATATACGTGGGGGGTGCTTAAGTCTTGCAGAAGCTCGTTTTTACCTGAACACGACTGCTGGTGCTGCAGTTCACGTTTCTTCTGTCCACCGTGGTTGCCCGACGATGCATGCAGGAATATGTGGAGGACGAGCGGCGTTGGTCTCGCCTGTCGAAGGAAATTCTCGGAGAGGATTCCAGCGGTGAGACAGCAGCAACAGCAGCAACAGCAACAGCAGCAGGAGCGGTGCCGCCCGCGCAGCAGTGACGCCAGCAACACAGCCACAGCAGCAACAGCAACAGCAGCAGCAGCAGGGGCCGTGCGGCACCCGCAGCAGTAACGTCAGCAACAGCGAGAACGGCAGCAGCAGCAGTAGGCGCCGTGCGGCACACGCAGCAGTAGCGCCAGACACAGCAGCAAGAGCATCAGCAGCAGGAGCAGCAGGAGCGGTGCCTCATACGCAGCAGCAACGAAAGCGGCACCAGCAGTGTCTGCTCAATTTTAGCGTCGTGTGAATCTAGGAAGAAGTTGGGGTCTTGTTCTTTTGTGTGCGCAGCATTTGTACACGTGCATGAGTGAAGATTCGTTATTCCTCTACCCAGCTGTATTGCTGTCTGCAAACGGGTCGCTCTGCTCACGAGCATCCCGGCTCCGCTCCAGCTGCAACAAGACTGCTGGGTGTATCAGCCACGTGCGGGGGTGCGTCGCAAGAATTGCTGGTTTTGTTCTTTTTTTGCATGCGTCTGTCTCAAGCGGGACGACGCGAAGATGCTGCGGCCAAGCCGCCGCTGCTGCGTCTCGTGCCGCTGCTGGTGGTGCTGTTGCTGCTGCGGGGGGTCTACACTCGAAGCTGCTGTGCTGCTGCCACTGCTGCTGCTGCGTTTAGACGACTCACAGGCATCAAGCAGCGATAGCGAAGCGGACGAAGAGGAAGACGAGGAAGAAGGAGCCGGAGGAGAGAAGGTGGTACGTCACGCATTTCGCGCTTTCTACGTGTAGCAGCAGCAGCAGCAAGAGGAAGAAGAAGTTGCTGCTGCTGCACAAGGGGCAGTCTGTTGCTGCTAGGGTAGCACACGCAGTAGCAGCAGCAGAAGCATGAAAGGGTAGCGGACGTGCGTGCAGTTCCATATTTATTGATGCGCATGCGCGTACACACATCGGAGCTGCTGGAGTGGCAGCTGCAGGAATGGAGGCTGCAGCAGCAGCAACCTCTTGCAGCAGGACAGTTGGGGGGGGGGGCCGAGGAGGAGGTGCAGCGGAGAGGGCCAGCAGCAGCGGCAGCAGTAACAGGGAGAGCAGCAGCAGCAACCACACGTGCAGCAGCAGCAACGACAGCAGCAACAGCAGCAGTGACAGCAGCAACAGCAGCAACGACAGCAGCAGCAGCAGCGACAGCAGCAACAGCAGCAACGACAGCAGCAGCAGCAGCGACAGCAGCAACAGCAGCAACGACAGCAGCAGCAGCAGCGA